>JAULKM010019784.1:0-14284 GCA_032355605.1 Rubia tinctorum
CCCTACCTCAGCGCCGCCGCCAAAGATGGTGGTTCATCCTCTACATACCCGGCGCTGGTGGGATATCATTTTCAACCTGGGCCGTTCATTCTTGCTCTCATTAGGAAGCTTCCAGACCCGCTTAACTTGAAAAAGTGGTCGTCCATTTCATCAAGGATTTGGTCTGGGTTGAGAAAGGGGGCAAGAAGTGGAATCGAAGAACATAAAGTGGATCAAAGGCGACGGAGGAAAGAAACTAGAGCGGCGTAAGAAGGAAACAGTTTTTTTAAAACAAGGGAAAATCGGTCATTTAAAAAACCCGATAATCAAGTTGTTGACTGAATAGTCCACACAGTCAAAGGTTATTTTTGACACTATCTGAAATTGCAGGGTTATATTTGCACTTTCATCCTAAAGTCAGCGTTATTTTAGCACTTATCTCAATAAAGAAAATATTAATATTAACAATTAATCATTTTTGAATCAAAGATAATATGATTTTATATTGTAAAAAATTTAAAGTAAATGAATACTCCCTCTGGTCGCCAAATATTGGCAGTGACCAGGGGCACGATTTTTATGGGTAGTAATCATTATTGCACTTTTGTGGGCAGAATTGATATGAGAAGTGACGGGCTCCATTTTTTAAATTCAAAATTTATGGTGGACAACCCCCAAAATGTCAAAAGCTTAAGTAAATTTTGGAAAATGACAAGGATAAAATTGGAATTTCTGGTTCTTGTCTCCACCTTTAAATAGAAAATGTGTGAGACTGCCAATGAAAAAAACTTCCAAAAGAGGAAAGAGTGCCAATATTTAAAAACCGGAGGGAGTACATCCAAATGTAATTTAAACTTAATATTTATAACAATAACTAGCAAATA
Source organism: Rubia tinctorum (assembly GCA_032355605.1). NCBI lineage: Eukaryota > Viridiplantae > Streptophyta > Magnoliopsida > Gentianales > Rubiaceae > Rubia > Rubia tinctorum. The sequence continues at coordinate 864 of JAULKM010019784.1, forward strand.
AACTACATAAAAATATTATAGTTCCATGTCTTAAACAATAAAACTATAAAATAAGCAAACACCAAATAAAGTTATAGTCTAAGTCAAGGGAAAACATAGCTATAAGCATAAAAAGAGAATGAAAAACATCAATGTTCAACAATCAAGTGAGAGACTCGTACATTCTAAGAATCCAAAATCTTCCATAGAATCAAATGCATCTCCACCAACATCCCACATCTTTTGATCACTCTAAAGGGTTTTGCTCAAGTTTTCCTTTTTTTATTTAGAATTTTTTATTGACATTTAATTGGGTACAATGTACCCAAATCGTACCCAAGAAACTTGACTGTACCCTTGACCCTACTTGTACCCGGTCAAAGTACCGAAAAAGTCAAACCGTACCAGGGACATTTTTTATCGAATCCCCGCCAAATTCGTACCCGATACGTACCCGGTACGAGTACCATGACCTATTTACCGTACCCATGCTACCTAGCATAAATCCCATCAGGCAACTGTGATGACAATTCAGACAGCTCAGACAAAAAATGCACTAAGTAACCATCAATTCATGGTAAGAGTGGGGAAAAGGGGCTCCGCAAAATCGATCAAAGAGGTCAAACTTAAATTTCTGGGGGTTTAATGGGGAGAATGTGGGAGTTCTTGAGGAAAAAAATGTCTGTGAACCTGAAAGACACGTCTTTCCTCGATGGCCATGGAGTTGATAGGAGGGATTCTGAGGAGACTTCCCGGAGCTCCTGGAGGATCGGCGACGGCAGCGGTGGAGAGGAGGAGGGGAGTGAATCTTCAAGCGTTTCAGCTAACTGGAGGACGTGAGGATCGGATAAAGCTGCAGATAGTGTGGATAGTCTGAGTTTTGGTCGGGTTTTGGTTCGGAGTAGGGTTGGATTTGGAAGAGTGGGGGAGATGATAAACAGGGATGTTGGGGGTATGATTGTGATAGGTGTGAAGCTTGAGAACGTCATTGTTAGTGTGTATTTTACTTGCAATATGATAAACATGGATGTTAGGATGATGCTTGACTCTCATGTGCCTCGTCTCGTGCCTTCTCATTTTCTCTTTTTGCCTCAACTCTTGCCTTTCATATGGGATGCGGTTGCGAAAACCATCTAGCTTCGAGGTATACATCCGCTCAATCAATTGCTCCATGGCCTCCTCTTGCACATCATCTCTCTCGTCTACTATGGCGAACTCTTCCTTCACTTCTCGCTCGATGGAATCTAGCCTAGCTCCCCAAGCCCTCATGGTCCTAATCATAGAGTCAAGCATCATCCCAAACTTTTCCATTTGTAAGCTCATCCCACCTAACGCGTGACTAACTTCTTGCACTGATTGGGTTGAACTCATGAGTTGTTCCCCAAATGTGCGGAATTGATCAAAGAAATCCGTCGGTAGGTTGGTATGCGTAGGTTGTAATCTAGGGGGTTCTCACCTTATTTTTCCTTGATATCCACATCTGGGACTGATATGGTGCTATAGAAACCCTTCTCAACCCTCAGATCGGGAGATATGAATAGGTCTTCCAACGCATTGACATGAGCGATGGTTGTGCGCTCGGGTTGTGGAAGCACCCTGAAACTGCACACAGTTGCGCCACCATATAGCCTATCAAACTAATCCTCCGTAGTGGTGGTGGCGATCATGGAAGCTCTTGACAACTTCTCCATAGTGTACCTCATCCTTGAATGACCCAAATTTGCCAAAGTAAAGCGAGGAGGAGCTTCATGTCCTAGGTATTGTGCGAGAAGGCTAACCATTTCTTCCATCGGTATTTTCCCGGTTCTCTTCTTTCCCTTGAATATGCACTCTTCGACAAATATTTCCACCAAGTTGGGATAGATGTTTCCCTCAAAAGTCATAGCCCTAAGAATCTTCACTTCTTTGTTGGGGCATTGAGAGATCTCTCCATGACATAGAACTCCCATGGATAGGAGTTGGTGCACATACCGCAAAGCCGGGTAGACTATTGTGGCACTCTTACCCAAATTATTCCTATTCACACCTGCCAAGTTCCTCCAAAAGTAACCCAAAGGGAATGGGGTTCCTTGTCTATTTGTTTTCGGAAATTCCTTTCTGTACTACCACCCAAACCCTCTTGCGACTTCTTTATGGGTCATTGAATACTCCTTGTTTTCCAAGTGGAATGTTATGGTCATCCTTCCATCGTTGTCCAATGTTAGCTCTGCGGTTGCCAATAATTTCAAAGTCCAAATAATGTCATCTTGGAATACATCTCGAGGAAACCTTTGAGGCCTATCTGACCTAACAAGTAGGTGACGGGTTGTAGTAGGCCTAGTGCCTCCAATGTTTTTTACCAGGAGAACTTGGTCTCCAACATTTCCCTCTTTGGCTTATTGAGATTCTTTCACTTTCGAGCCGCACCCCCGGAAATGTTCTTCAACCCCATAAAATCATCAACAATGACGTGAGTAGGAGCCACAGGTGTTTTTGGCCTGTCTCCCAACTTTGGCCTTACCCTTCCCCTTATCAACTTGGGAAGTAGTTCCCCTCTCCGGTCTACTCCTCTTGGGACACTTCTATCACAACACAAGAGAAAATGGTAATGAAAAACTACACAAGGCTTATGCACAAAGATCACTAAACAAGAATTAGGCATCCTAGACACCCAACATTTAGTACATCATGTGGGAGGTCATCGCCGTACCTCTCAAGGATACAATTTATAAGCCCTAAAGGCTTACTGTATACAATTAAGTAAATAGTGGCAAATCGGGGTTGTCCACAAAGAAGAGGGATTTTCCTAAGTGTTCATGCATATAAGGGTGGATATAAGCCTAGATAAAAGCAAGTAAAGAGGGGGTTTTTGGTTGGTTTTCTAAGTTATGAATTTAAAGAAAAGACAACTAGCAAAGTCAAGTAACTATGCTAATCATGCATGAAACTAAGAAAATGGTGTAAAAACTACAAATGGCAAAGTCTTGAGGGCAATTGATTCCCCCTTCCAAACCTCTTATAGATCATAGAACCATTCAATCATCCTATCACATTCATTACCTATGGGGAATGCTATCACTTCTATTTTGAAGATCAACATTCATTTCTTCTTAATAGTAATTAACAAAGACGTTCAACGACCATTTCCAAACCTTATTGATAAGCACTTTAGACAAACAACGCCTAAAGGTATTTTATCAATGACATTATACATGAAGAACCATAGATATGATAACAACTACAAGCATTCTACCAAATGCCTAGCCATTTAACCAAACAAAGCATTCATTTAGACTAAAACTGGAACAATCAACATTCAAGGTTTAACCTTTCATTACTACCTTAGGACAAATATGATAACAAACAACATTAACATACTCATCTATCAAGATTAACATAATTTACCCAACAAGAAGTTCTAATTCCATGTTTTTGGATTTTCATGTCAAAGAGCTAAGAAATTATGCACATCTCTAATCTCATAACACTTAATCATACAAACATTTCATATTCTCAAACAACCCATATCATAAATGAAGCAAACATTCACATTAAAAATACAATAAATTCTAATTAACAAATGTTTCAAGGAAGAGTGAAATAGAGGTTCTTACTACATTGGTTTGGAAGTTTCAATCAATTGCTCCCAAGTACAAAACTAGACTAAATAATGAAAACCCATAACAAATTAACAAGAATTCATGAAAGAAATGAAAAAAAAACTAAGAATAGATGAAGAAAAACTAGGGTTTTGAGGCCAAAAGTCGGGCTTGGCCAAATGGGGAAGAAGAGGGGGCTTGTGCGCGTCTGCTACATGGGGAAGAAGAGGGGCTCGTGCGAGGGGGCTGGCCGCCCATTTATGGTGCTGAGGGGCGTTTCCTCTTCAGGTTTGGCCACGCAGGCGCGCGCCTAAGTGAGCTGGCCGTGCGCCCATTGATCCTCATTTTCTTCAAATTCTTTACTTTGCTACGGGTGAACCGCTGATCCGATTTGGGAGTTCTTGTAGTCAATTTTATAGTACTCGAGAAGAGGAATCCAATGGTATCAGTCTTGGAGCCTAATTCGTCTTGGATCATTATCAGAACTTAGTACAAACTTCCGGGTCACAATTCATCCACTTCTTTGTCTTCCTTCTTTGACCCTTCTATCTTCTACCACATTTTGACTCGTGGCCTTCAAGATTCTACCATCCTTGTGAATGGCCTTCACTAAAACACTCCGAAGTGCTTACGAGCAATCTACAAATTAAGCTTACAAACAGAAATCTATATGCTCGTAAGGACCAAAAATCCATTAGACTCAAACTAGGTTGCAAAATGAAAGATTTAGATACGAAAACCAAAAATGGTCATCTAAACCCCTTATAATGTAAACCTACCAAAATCTAGCAATCTTCCAATAAAAAGATAACAAAAGAGATGTTAAATGCTTCAGAAAATACATGCATTTGACGTCTCATCAAGATGCTTCAATTTCTCTTTCTGGGGAAGGTCATCTTTTTTTGTAAGTTTGTTTGAGTAGCGTAGCACTCTTAAACAAGAACCTCTGCTCCTGCTATTTAACTTTAGATTGCTACTCCGGAGAGGAGGTAGATTCATTGCAGGTCCTCTTTAATGGAGTTTTGGGTGTCATGCCCTACAAAGTCCTTTATAGCATTTTAACAAACACATTCCATGCATCATAAAAACCTAAACAAAACTAGTGTTGATGAACATCAACAAACATTAGAACTTAGACCTAGGCATCGCAACAAATGTAACTAATGTACATTTGCACTGTGTACATAATTGCAAGATCACTATTAGTTCTTCTCATACTACAAAGTATAAGAACATTTAACCAATTAAAAGCTTGTGGATTGGAGATAAATATTTTTGGAGAAGCATGAATAAACATAGGAATGTGAACTGACCTTATTCTTCAAGAAAAATTGGGCTGATCAATCGATGGGACTCGTAGGGTAGAGTTCTTCTCCAAAATTTTGAATTTGAAAGTGATAGAGAAAGGGGACCAAGATGTTTTAATATGCAGCAAAAGTTAGCACCAGTAAATGATGAAATATTAGTGCCTATATATAAGTGAACAGCTGCCTAAGGCAACATCAGCCCCAACAACTTGACCACACGCATTGACCCATAATACATCACCGTGTGACCGTCTATTTACTAAAACTCCACCCACATCCTCCAAACTTGGAAACACAGATGGAAACTTAGGACAATATTCTCAGACGGGCCAATCAATATCCTCATCAAAATAGAACTTCTTCCCATGTAGGACAACATGTAACTTCTCGTTGCTGGGATCCCTGACATAAAAAACTTTGCATGCATGAGCAGTTAAGATGATCTTGTCATCCTCGAACCCGATCCGTGTAAGATCAACTAATGTGAAGCCTATAAGTTTCTCCGTACGAACCCCGACACCATTATCAACCCACCGGCACTTGAAGACCACAACTTTGAACTCAACATAGTCCAACTCTCAAATTTCCTTAATCACCCCATAAAAGGCCATAACTGCTACAATAGGGATTTTGTCTTTCTTGCTAGATTGCCACATCAATTTAGACTCAATGTAAACTCCACTATTTTTAGTGGTGCTTTTGTTGTCCTTTTCAGTCGTTACAAAAGTAAAACCATTAATTTCATAACCTAGGTACCTTCTGACAGTGTAGTTTGAACTCCTTGTAAAAGCACGAAGTTTACTAGGCATGTTGTCCACATTGCAATGATTGTAAAACTAAGTCACAAATGTCGAAGGCCATTCTGGATATAATGCTTGTAATATTGACATGTGCTCTTGAACATAGATTGTTGTCTCACTACTATTTCTTAATACGTACAGGTGAACTATCATCAACTCAGCATAGAAAGGTGTATGCAGTGTACCTTTTGAGCGTGGAACCCCATTCTTCCTACCAAAGTGCGCTTGTTGACCCTTCCCCTCCCGGTGTTGCTAATAAATAACTTTTTCATGGAAGATCCACTCTACTAAACTGAGAAAAGGCTACGATTAAAGATAGAGATTTGTACTATTTATCATGTTTCTACTACTATACTACTAAAATTGGTAGATAGTGGAAAGTACCAAGGTCGTCCATAGAGATGTTAGGGATCTAATAACCAACTACATACAACTGCAATCGGGTCGACAATCTGATCACGTGTTAAGAATAATAAGTGTTGGTAAAACAAGCATAGAGAGGGAGGGGGTTGACTAAAAATACTAGCAAGAAATTCAACGGAGAATAAACTATATAAAATAGCACCTGGGGAATATTTGCGTAACATGATTAATGTTTTTTCAAGCCTCGATTTCATCACATGTAAGAACTATAAACCTACACTAGTGTTTGTGACACGTGGTGTAGTCGATTGTCAACACTTTCCCATACCTGTAACGTAGGGTGCGTATGTAATCTTCCATCGGTAAAGCCTCCGTAATTAGGGGAGTGCAACAATGAGCCTACTTGCTGTGCATATATTAATCTCCCCGTGCTATTACGCCCTGGGCACTACATCACGAATGCTTCTCCCTAGGCCTAAAAAGGCAAATGGGGTGAAGCACTTTATCGATGGCTCTAGGGTTGCAAAGCTAACCCTAGTTTTCTACTTTAACTATCTCTACTAGTAATCTTTCAGACCAACTCTCCGACTTACTAATGCATGGTCGATCGTAACAACGACTCGGCAACACACGTGCACACACCCATACAGTTCTGGACTACCGTTACCCCAAGTGCATCTAGGTTTCCTTCCCCGGTGGGGGGTATCAATAATTGCACCAACATGAAAGTAGACTAATGTGTGAACTAACTTAGCGTGACAATCATGAAATTAGCAAGAACACGAAGAACAAGTCAAAATAATAATCACAAAACATATAGAAATGGGTAAATCTAAGAAACCTCACAAAACAAGCATTAATACATGAATAAAAATACAATCCCAAATTTGATTAACTAATCCCTAAGCATTGAACCTAAATATTTCATTGGATTCAACACTTTTGGGAAAAAGAAAAATAAAGAGAAGAAAGAAACGAACCTAGAGAGAAGGAAGAGTATTTTCTTTTTCTAGCCTACTCTTGAAGATGAAAAATGGGCATTACCTTAAATCCTAGTGGACAAAGGTTCATATTATATAGTAATATGGAGGCAAGGTTGGAGGAAAGGTTGGGTGCACATAATGACACGACTCGTGCAGCCTCGTGCAAGGTGGCCCGCATGGACCGACACAAGCCGTGGGCTGGTGCTTGATCTGGAACTTATGATTTGTGCGGTCCCTTTGCTGGAAGGACTTTTTACTCAAAAAATCCGCATAACCTATGCTATTTTTCACACCCCGTGGGTGGGTCTTCACTTTTGGGACTTGGAACCACGCAGTCAGTGCAAAACGGGACGGTCGACGCGCATACTTAGCCATTTGGGAGTGATTTTAAAGCACTAGTATAACGGTACACATGAAGGTGCACGACCCATATATAGGCCTTTGCACAGATTGTGCATGGCTTGTGTAAGCTCCATGCATGGATCGTGCTGGCCGGCCTCGGCTAATTTTTTTGCACCGCTATGGATGAACCGCTTATCCAATTTAAGAGTTCTTGTTGTTGATTTTATAGTGCTCGAGAAGACGAATCCAATGGTGCCATCAAAACAGATTGATTCTTCTCGAAACATTCCCAAAACTCTGTGAAACCCTCGAATTACAATTCCTCCGCTTCTTTGTCTTTCGTTCTTGGTCTTCTTAAACTTCAAATCTGCCTTTCCGGGCTCAATTCTTTCTATTACCATGCTTTGGAGTCCATGGCCTTAAATCTACTACCATCCTCACGAATGGTCTTTGATATCTTCTACCATCCTTGCGAATTGCCTTCAAATATCTTCTACCACCCTCGATGGCCTTCTACAAAATGATGATGAAAAATTACCCACGAGCAATATACTTGTAAGATCACAACGGAGAATCTAGATGCTCGTGAATACAAAGTGTCCATTAGCATCAATTAAGTCTACAAAACTCGGGATTTAGACCAGAAAATCAATAATGGTCGTTGTTAAATTCAGAACTTCCTCCTAACCCCGTTTGTGTTGTTGATGAGTTTATGGAGTTGACCACCATTTCCCAGAGTGCAGCCCGAAGATTGAAGTACTTAAGGTGCCCGAAGCGAACCATATTTGAGACAAAAATTGATTGCAAGAAAATCAATAATGGTCTTCTCCCAATCTTGGCCGGTTTCTTCCCTTTGTCACCTCTGAAAGTTGTTCCTTTTTCCGACCTATCTCTTTTTGGAGTCATCCTATCACAACAAGAAGAATGAGGTAAAGGAATAATATTCAAATGCATGCATCATGTATCATTCAAGAAGAACACTTCTTCCTAAATATCCAAAACATTCCAAAGCATGTTCTCTCAACATAAAAGCTATTCAATCAAGAAAAATTCTCCCTAAACAACAAACTCATACAAATCGTAGTATCCCATCAAGAAGATCATGCAATCAAGAATCATCCCTTCTAAACCACCATGGAAAATGAAGATCATATCATCAAAGCATAAGTACAATGCTCCCCCCACAATTAGTTCAACAAAAGATCATTCACATAGCTCAAACCACTTCAACATTTTTTCGAGTTTCAAGCTCCTTATCACATCATCATCATGCTAAATAAAGTAAGTAAACATAAAGCTCAAAAGATTACCCAGAATTTAAATCCAAGAGATGAAGAATCCACACAAGAAGAAGCAAAAATGCTAATTTTTGAGAAAAAAAGCTCCAATTTGCCATTTTCACAAAGAGGGAGTGAGAGTGAGCGTTTTTGAGAGATTTCAATGAGCTAAGTGATTCCTATGGGTGAGGGAATGTACTATGGGTCATTATTTTCAGTAAAGAAGGTGATTTAGAAAGGAGGTAAGGATGGCATTTTGGAAATTAGAAGATGTGGGGGGACAAAAGTACCATTTACAATGCATAAGGGAGGTGGTGATGTACTATTTACACCAACAAACCTAGGAAATAAAGAATTTTCTGAATTAATGGGATCTAGCACGAGCCTTCCTATGTATGTAGCCCATTTTCCCTAATCCCTTCCCTTTCCCAGAAAAACTTAGTCACCTGATATATCCTATTTCTTACACTAAAAAAGCACAAGATTCGGAATCAAAATTTACCAATCAATAAGAGTTTCATCCCAAGATCCTTTGTCACACACAAAAACATGCAAAATCTATCTACAAAAATAAAAGCAAGAAAGACCATGTATTTTTATTATCGTCCTCACGACTTATTTCTTCACGCATTTTAGTTAAGGAGAACCTACTGTTGGGTCTCTGGAGTCGCCATCGGCAACTCCACCCAAGATGACATCCTTGTGAAGAGGTCTCCACAAGGTGTTATCCTTACCTTTAAGCGTTTTGCTTTCCAAGAAGAGTGAATATTCATTCCTAGACAATGTCGAGTTCTTAGGCATTTCCTTCGGTTTAGGAGGTGGTCAAGGTTGTTTTACGTCCTTGCCACTCTCCACTAACCGCTGCATGTTAGTGAGCTTAGAAAAGAAATCCAAGATCAAAAAATCATCACTAACATTATGCAAAGCATAAGTCTCATTGACATGATCATAACAAGTGAAGCGCCAGGTAGGATTTCTTCCATCATTCTCATATTCATCAAAAATCTCATCAACCAGGCTATCTTCATCATTATCATCAAGAGCTTCATCAAGACAATCATCATTACCTATCGTGCAAGAGTTCTCATGTTGATCAAGTTCTTCATGTTGAGCAAGTTATGCATTTGTTCACAAGAGAGGGATTAGGTGAATCATGCTTAGATTTATAAATGTCAAACCCCACCTTATCAATTTCATCGTCTAGGGTTAATGTTCCTAAATGAACGCTAAATTTTTTTCTTGACACTTTAAGAAAATTTTCCCCCAATAAAATTGAGGGTGCACCACCTTCGTGCGTTACGTCAAGAACATATAAATCTGCCGAAAACACTAAATTGCCTACCCTAACCATGACGTCCTTAACAAACCTAGAGACCTAGCTTGGGAGTGATCGGCTAATTGGAAAACTACCCCATTTTCCTTAATCTCATCTATGGCTAGGTTCTCATAAAGTCAAGAAGGGATAACATTGATAGATGCTCCTAGATCAATCACAGTATTCTTTACCAATTTACCACCTAAAGAAATAGGAATTGAAAACACGCCGGGGTCATCACATTTCTTGGGAAAATTTCTATGATTAAGAGTAACAACTCCCCATATTTTCAATTTTCCTAAATTCCTAAGTAGTTTCTTCTTCTTTTTGGTGCATGCAACTTTCAAGAATTTAGCATAAAAAGGAACATGCTTAATCAAGTCCAAGTGTGGAACACTAAACTCAACCTTCTGAAGGATCTTACGAATGTGCTCATCATTGGTTGCCACCTTCGGCCTTCCCCTAAGTGCACTGGGGAAAGGTTGCGGAAGATTCACCCTCGCCTTGGGTGTTTGAAATTCCTTGATGGGTTCCTCCTCTACAACCAATTCTTACTCCACCACTAGACTCATATATATTTCATGAGAAAGTTTACACTTTGAATTCCATACGCATTTACCCCTTAAACAATTCAATATAAAATGAACTGAACAGATCAATTTACAACTGACCATTATGCATAAGAACAGTCATAATTCATCACATTTTTCTGAAAATTATGAAATCTATACCCTTAGAAACTAGAATCCAATAGCTTTCATTGGATGGTTCAGTCATCGAAATCCATAATTTATTGTCCCTCAAAACAATTCACTTAACACGCACTGCAATCAAACAGATTACTGGTTGACCACTCAGAAATAAATCGACCATAACTTTCTACCCGGAGATTATAAAAATCATATACATATATCATTGGAAACTATGTTTTGATACCTTTCATTTGGTATATCAAAAAAATTTAATTACCTATTTCTCGTTCAAATAACTAGTACAACGTGACTACAGAACTAAAATCAGAATTGGAGAACATATTTACTCCTACTCACACATCACTCATGATTTCCTACGAAGGCTTCTAAGTAGGTGTCATACTCATGCCTTGTTAAAGAATAAGAATTTACTTACGATTTTTCTATGGATCCAAGAACCAGCAAAAAAAGCTCCAGCAATCGCCTTACTTTGTTCTAGTTTCGGTAGAAGCGACAACTCGCTCTAGAGGCTTCCTCCAATGCTCCTACGCTCTTCACTTGATCGCAAAAAGTATTGTGTTGGTGTGGCTATTTATGGTGAAGAGGTGATTCTCGTGTAAAAAAAGGTTAGGGTTAGGTCTCTTTGATCTTTATATGCCTAGGTAGAATACTAGTAGGATTTGGTTAGGCCCCTCCAAAAAAATTGGAATTGTCGAATCACGAAATTGGCGACATCAAAATTCAATTGAATAATATACGATTGCAACTTTGCGATTTGGGCATGTATGGGTGAATGGTAGGGCCTCGAAAGTCAACATTGATTACTTGTACGCATTTTTGAAAAATTACACGGTGGCAGAAAATTGTGTTTCCCTATTATCCATTGCTTCAAAATACATAATTTTTGTTATTCTTATCTAAATATAATAATATTAAATAATATATATTTTTGGTGAATTGTGGGAAAGCTCTAGTAGATGTTTTAGAGTAAGTTAGAGTTGATTACGTAGAATAAAGGAGAGAAATTGGAAAGAATTACATATTTGTTCTTGTATCCGGTCAATGATAAATATTTCGCTACAGATTTGGAAAATAAAATTGGGGTGTATAGGGAAGCACCACGTTCGAGCGGATTTCAATTTTGGAGTTACGAGTAAAAATTTTACTTATTGCAATTAGGTCCTTCCAAGAAATTTGGAATTGCCAAATCACGAAATTGGCGACACCAAAATTTAATTGAATAATATATGATTGCGATTTTGCGATTTGGACATATATGGGTGAATGGAAGGACCTCGAAAGTCAACATTGATTACTTGTACACAATTTTGGAAAATTACATTGTGGCCCAAAATTGTGTTTCCCCATTATCCATTTCTCCAAAATACATGATTTATTTTATTCTTACCTAAATATAAAAATATTAAATAATAAAAAAATTTGGTGAATTATGGGAAAGCGCTAGTAGATGTTCTAAAGTAACTAAGAGTTGATTACATAAAAGTAAGGAAGAGAAATAGAAAATGATTACGGATATGTTCTTATTCCCAATTGATGATAAATATTACGTTACAGATTTGGAAAAAAATTGGGGTGTATAGGGAAGCACCACGTTCGAGCGGATTTCAATTTGGATTTACGAGCAAAGTTTTTACTTTTTATACTTAGGTCCCTCCAATAAATTTGGAATTGGCGAATCACAAAATTGGCGACACCAAAATTCAATTGAACAATATAAGATTGTGAATTTATGATTTGGAAATTTATTGGTGAATGGAAGTGCCTCGAAAGTCAACATTAATTACTTGTACACAATTTTGGGAAATTACATTGTGGCCCAAAATTGTGTTTCCCCATTATCCATTGCTCCAAAATACATGATTTTTGTTATTATTACCTAAATATTAAATAATATTTTTTTGGTGAATTGTGGGAAAGATCTAGTAGATGTTCTAGAGTAACTTAAAGTTGATTACATAGAAGTAACAAAGAGAAATCAGAAAGGATTCCGGATATGTTCTTGTACCCAATCAATGATGAATATTCCGTTACGTATTTGGAAAATAAAATGGGGGTATTTAGGGAAGCACCACGTTCGAGCGAATTTCAATTTGGAGTTACAAGTAAAGTTTTTACTTTTTGCACTTAGGTCCCTCCAAGAAATTTGGAATTGTCGCATCACGAAATTGGCGACGCCAAAATTCAATTGAATAATATACTATTGCTACTTTGATATTTGTCCATGTATGGGAGAATGGAAGGGCCTCAAAAGTTAACATTGATTACTTGTACACAATTTTGGAATATTACAATGTGGGCCAAAATTGTATTTCCCCACATTCCATTGCTCCAAAATATATGATTTTTGCTATTCTTACCTAAATATAAAAATATTAAATAATATATTTTTTTAGTGAATTGTGGGAAAACGCTAGTAGATATTCTAGAGTAACTTATAGTTGATTACATATAAGTAAGGAAAAGAAATCGGAAAGGATTACGGATATGTTCTTGTGCCTGATCGATGATAAATATTCCGTTACGTATTTGGAAAATAAAATGGGGGTGTAAGGGAAGCACCACGTTCCAGCGAATTTCAATTTGGAGTTACGAGTTAAGTTTTTTACTTTTTGCACTTAGGTCCCTCCAAGAAATTTGGAGTTGTCGAATCACAAAATTGGCGATTCCAAAATTCAATTGAACAATATGCGATTGCGACTTTGCGATTTTGCGATTTGAGCATGTATGGGTGAATGGAAGGGTCTCGAAAGTCAACATTGATTAC
>JAULKM010019795.1:5000-14284 GCA_032355605.1 Rubia tinctorum
AAGTACATTTTAAAAAACAATCCCAAATTCCTACTTGTTCCAGTTTTTAAGACACTTTTTGAGCCTGTTCAGTTTTAGAGTAAAAGCCTGCATCCCCTAACCTAAAATGGGTAGGCACCAATTATGTTCAATTAGTGAAATAAAATCTGGCCAATTAATCCACATATTCTGAAAACGAAAAGGTTTAGCAAATAGCAAGTCAGAGGTTTTTGCATTCAACAAAAGGGGGTTATGACCTGATGTGCCCCTACCTAAGATTTGTACTGGTGAGACCTGATACTTGTCAAACCATTCTTGGTTTCCTAGAGTTCTATCCAGTCTTTCAGCTACCCTATGTTGTCCTGTCCTTCCATTTGACCGAGTGTATAGGTTTCCTGATGTTTTAATTTCAGTCAAGTTATTTCTAATCAGGTAAGTATCAAAATCATTTATGGCATTAAGATCAGGGTTTGATCTACCCTTGTATTCCGCCAGGCTTCTAAATATGTTAAAATCCCCAGTTAGAATAAAGGGACCTGCAGTGTTAATGAGTCTAGATTCTATATCAGTAAATAAAGAGGCTCTTTCAGTTCTACTATGGTACCCATAACTAGCAAACAAATGGAAATCAGTATTAGTAGCAGGGTGGGATAGATGCAGTTGGAGATATCTTTCATGTTTATGTGTAACCTGCAGCTGATAATTATCTTTTATCATCACTCAAATGTGGCCATCATCTAAAGCCTGGCCCTGTTGAAAACCTAAGATATGCATGTAATACTCCATTTTAGTTATATCCTACTTAGGTTCCAAAATAATCAATATTTCAAGCCTGTGAATTGTAATTAGCTTTTTCAATCTAAGTAAACCCTTTCGTATTTATATTTTCAACTGCAGCTATTTAGTCAAAACTGGAGTACTTATATTTTCAAAACACACATCTAGGTTGTCCTTCTGTTAAAGTCAGTCGTTGACCTCTAATAGAATGCTTTTAAAATCTGCATTTAAACTCCTAATCTTTAATCTTTTCACTCTTTGATAAAAAAAATTAAAATATAAAAAATGCATCTCACCATGTAACAAAACACAAGAACACATACACCAACGGGCAATACATAAAAATATAAGCAATGCCTCTAGTGACGAGAAATAACCAAAGAAGTTAAAGTTTGTCTCCTATTGCACCGTATTATGGTGGGAATAATGATAGAATAGAAAATATGTGATATTAAAATATGAGTTTCTTAAATTTGGAGGGTTAAAATACAATAATTTTTATTTTGGAGTAATTTTTTTTAAAAGTGAAATTCAGGGATTGAATTGCAAAAAGGAAAAAGTTCATTCTTCTTCGGGAAACCCTAGTCAGAGATGGTTGCCTCATCTTTTCCATCATTGCCTCGCATCGTCGTCGCCTGATGGGTTGACTTCTACGGAGGTCTCTCGATCGGCCCTGGTAGAATCAGTCAATTAGATGATTAGATATGCATAGATTTTTGATGATTAGACTAGAGTTATTTTAGTACTAGTATTCCTTATCTGATTGCACTTTATTTATTATTTCCAGTAATACAGAAATCATAACGTAAAATTATTTTTCCATGGTTTCAGAGCAAGTTCTGATCCAACCTTCCAAACCCTTTTTTTCCGGCCGTCACCCTTCTCTCCCTTTTCCGGTGACCGATCACCAACCCTCTCCTCCCTCCTTTTCAATTTTTTTGACACAATTCCTGGTGTCCTCTCACTGCCAAGTGCCGGACAAAAAACTCTCCTACAATACTCTGTTTCATATGATGCAGATTAAACTCTCATCAAATTATCCTCTCATAAAACGTCAACCTGGTTACGTTCTTAAGCCTTAAAGACTTTTTGGTTTTGTCAACGACTCCAAACTGTGCCCGTTTCTCCCTTCTCCACCACCAGCCGGTTCCTCTCTCTCCTTTGCCGCTACGACCGCTACCCAGCCTGGTGATGGCAAAGTTGATCTGCGGGCTGTGGACCAGAAGGCCAAAGCTGAATATGATCAATGGATTGATTAGGATAAACGCGCTTGTAGTCTCTTGTCCTCTTCACTCATGGATGTAATCTTTGTCGAGATTCCAGATTGTTCGACCTCAAAGGAGATATGAGATAGTATTGCTGTCATTTTTTTTGGAGTAGTAGCACCTCAAACATTCCCCGCCTTCGTGCCGATACACATGGTATACATAAGACTGGTACAGTTCATGAACTTCATCTCAAATTTAAGGGTATTTTGGAGAAGTTGTCTGTTATGGGATCGCCAGTTGCAAATTATGATTAAATTATTTGGTTTTTAACTTTTCTTGATACCGAGTTCAGAGATTTTTTTCTGCCCTGTTCATTAATTATTCCCATATGCCACTTTATGCCGATGTTTTGCCTCGTGCCAAAATCCATAGGCATTTTTGAATAATTTATAGGTCCATTATGCACCAGCATCAGGTCTGGTGGCGTTCGCTGTAGGAGAACAACCCTCAACCATCCATGCGTGGGACATGTGGCGACTCATGAGGTTCTTGCATACCCGAGGCAGTAGATTTGGTGGATGTCACAGTGGTAAGGCTGACTTTTGTCTACTCAGTCCGCGGATGAGGTGATCCTGGCCGTGGCGTTGGTGTTGTCGTCCTGTTCACTATGTTGCAACTAGGTATAAAATTTTGGCTCAGACTTGACTCATTTGGTTAAAAAAATTTAAGTCATCTCTGTAGCTAGAGCCCTCTTCTCACACCTCAAATTGGTATGTTGACTCTAGTGCAACCAATCATATGGCGTCTTTAACTTTAGGCCTTGAGAGTATCACTCCTTATTCTTTTAATTCTCATTTTTCTGTTGGTAATGGTGCTTCTATTCAGATTTCTCATATTGGTGATTCTCTGATTTCTGACACTTTACGATTATATGATGTTCTGGTTGTGGCTGAGATTACTAAGAATTTATTGTCTATTAGTCAATTGACCAGATATTTGAATGTGTTTATCACTTTTGATGACCGAAACTTTGTGATTTAGAATAAAGTTTCCATGGCAATCGTGGGCAGGGCCTACAGTGATGGAGGACCGTATGTCTTGGATAAGGGTGATATAAAACTTGTTTCATTTTTGCAGCAGAATAAAAGAACGGGCATCCTACGAGCTTTGTCATGCTCGGTTTGGTCATATGTCGATTGCAGTCATTTCCAGTTTGCAGAAGTCTGGTTTAATTTCTATTTCTTATGGCGAAAGGTCAGCAGTTGACTTTTGTTGAGAACACTAAACGTTCTGCGCACATACTTGACTTGGTACATTGTGATTTGTGGGATCCCTTCCCGGTTTTATCAGCAAATGGTTTTGCTTATTATTCCTTATTTGTGGATGTTTTTCTTGTTTTACTTGGCTTTTTCCACTCTGTCAAAAGTCGGACTTTGTTGACACCCATTTGCAGTTTGAGGCACTTGTTGAGAATCAGTTTTCATCCAAAATTAAGATTTTTTTAGAGTGATGGTAGCACAGAATTCTCGAACTCACGCTTACGATCTCATTTTTCCTCCAAAGGCATCCATCATCAGGTTTGTGCCCCGTATACTCAGTAGCAAAACGGTAGAGTGGAACGCAAGTATAAACACGTAGCTAAAATGGGCCCCATGATGCTATTTTGCTCGCATGCATCTCCTGCTCTCCCGATAAGATGATGTTTTTTTCCACTGTCGTTTATGCCATCAACCGATTATCTACTCCAGTTTTCAAGGTACCACTCTTTATGGACTTCTCTACTTTCGAGATCCAATCTACTCAAACTTTCATCCATTTGGTTGTCGGGTATTCCAGTTTTTTCATTCATTGGACGATCACAAGCTGTCACCCAAGAGTATTCCTAGTGTTTTTATCGGCTACAACTTCCATTATAAAGGTTTTCGTTGTCTTAATCCTTCCACTAGAAAAGTCTATGTCACTCGTCATTCTCGATTGTATGAAAGTTGTTTTCCTTTTACCTTCTCCATGGCCTCGGCGATTGGTTCTTCTTTGTTGACTTTGGATGTTTCTTCCTTTCTTGATTATGATAGTGATTCCGATCCTTTATTGCCTTCGGCTGCCTAGTCTGCTCTGGCACCTTGCTCCATTTGTTCTACATATTCTGATCAATCTGCTACCAGCTAGCCAGCTTAGTCCATTTTTTTTGCCAGTCAGCCCATAGTGCACTCTCCTGTCTACAATCTTCTCTGTCCAGTTCGATCAAGCCATATTTGAAACCCTCGGCCAATTCTACTCCCTCGGCCTCGCACTATCCAGATGGCTACTCGATCGACGACTGGGGAAATTTAGCACCGAGAATATTCTGATTTCATCGAATCCGGTCTTCTTGATTCTCTACTTGCTCAGTCAGAATCGATTGATTATCGAACGCCTCTTCAGGTTCTCTGGATGGTGAGATAGCAGCTCTTCGTGGACGACGCCTATCATATTTGATTCCAGGCCCATCAGATGACACCATTGTTGCCACCCCTAGGATCCGGTGGCCCGTAATTTATCCTTAAGCACCAATGGAATCAATGGATTCCACCCCCTTAAAGTTGCAGCGGTAGCCGGTGAGCCCTGAAGAAGAAGGTCTGGTTTTGATTTTTTTGTATTCTCACTACACAAAATGACGTAGTTTTTTCATACGAAATACGACGTTGTTTTGTTAACTTGTAGGCAAAAAGGATAATTTTGTTTTTTGTTTTCTCACTATTCAAAACGATATTGTTTTGCCATAAGTAAAACGATATTGTTTTGCCATAAGTAAAACGATGTCGTTTTGTCATAAGTAAAACGATGTCGTTTTGTCATAAGTAAAACGATGTCGTTTTGTTAACTTGCAAGAAAAAAAGATGGCTAATTTGATTTTTATGTTTTCTCACTATACAAAACGACGTCATTTTTTCCATAACTAAAACGATGTTGTTTTTGCCATAAGTAAAACGACATCATTTTGTTAACTTGTAGGCAAAAAAGATGGCCAATTGGGCTTTAGGTATTCATCTTATTATGTATAGTGTGTAAACAAAAAAAAGATGGCCAATTAGGTATTGATCTTATTATGTAAGCATTGTTCGTTAAAATATTGTTATATTAAGTGTTCGAAAAAAATTTTACTCTCCTTTTAAGCCCTCCCTAACATAGGGTCCTGATTCCACCACTAGTTGGCTCCAAATAGGTCTATTGGCTAAAGTATCATTCTGATGACATGGTTGATCGTCATAAGACTGGTCTTGTAGCACAAGTTTTTCTAAGATCTTAGGGTTTGACTTTGACAACACTTTCAGTCATGTGGTCAAAGCCTCCAATGTTCGGACAGTTCTCGTCATTGCCATAATGCGCTCTTGACTGCTCCATCAACTGGATGTCAAGAACGCCTTCCTTAATGGCGTTATTAATGCTTCAATTTATATGGCTCATCCCATTTGCTATAAGGATCCACTCCATCCGGATTATGTTTGTCGCTTGCAAAAGGCCATTTATGGTCTTAAGAAATCCCCTCATGCTTGGTTTCAGCGATTCAGCACCTATTTGACTCAACTCGGGTTTCAATATAGCTCATCTGACACTTCTATTTTTCTCTTTTAATGGGGATCATCGTTACTGTATCTGCTTGTTTATGTCGACGACATCATCCTCACAGTTAACGACATCATTCTTTGGTAGTTTATTGATCGAATGCATCGGGAGTTTGCCATCAAATAATTATGCGCCTTTCATTAATTTCTTGACTTAGAAGTATCATCCACTTCATCGAGCTTACTTCTCTGACAAGCTAAGTATGCTAAGGGACATTCTCTATTGTGCTGGGATGTCTGATACTGCTCCAGTCTCTACCCAATTTGTGCTAGGCTCGCAGTTACATAGCTCCACATGTCCTCCATTTTTGAATCCGAAGTTGTATCGTTCTCTAGTTGGGGCTCTTTATTACTTAACGATTACTCATTCTGACTTGGCCTTTTCGGTCAACACTATCAGTCAGTATCCTAAAAAACCTTGTGATGATTATTTTGCAGCGGTTACTTGGATTCTTAGATTATTCGAAAAACACTACATTTTGATTTTCCTTTTTGTTCTACCAGCTATTCTGAGGTGTTGGGTTATTTTGATGCTGATTGGGCTCGTTGTTTGGAGACTCTCCGATATACTTATGTCTATGCTATTTTTCTTGGTGGAAACCTTGTTTCTTGGAGTGCCAAGAAACAACCCACTGTTTCTTATTCCAGAACTAAGTCTAATTATCGGGCTCTCGCTACAACTTCCGAGGTTGTCTGGATGAATCACCTACTTTGAGATGTTCGTGTTCCACTCTCTGGCACTCCACTGTTGTTATACGACAATGGTGGTGCCATTTTCTTATCCTGAAATCTAATTGCTCACAAGCGGGTGAAGCACATCGATATCGACTATCATTTTGTTCGGAAGTTATTTGCATCTATTAAGCTGCATGTTTCCCATGCTTCTACTTCTCTTCAGATTGCAGACATATTCACTAAGGGTCTCTCTCGTCCGTTGTACGCATTTTTAATACCTAAGCTTTGTGTCGCTGAGAATCCAAAGTTTCGCTTAGGGGGTATTAGAACCAGTCAATTAGAAGATTAGACATTGAGTGATTTAGATGACTAGATCGACTAGAAATACTTTAGTCTAGTATTCCTTATCTGATTGTACTCTATTTATTATTTTCAGTGATACAAAAATCATCACGAAATATTATCCTATTAGGCCCGAAATTTAACCAACACTATTGATCGGTGATCTTTTCTCGAAATTTCAAACTAGACCATCGTCGTCGGGTATGGAAGAAGGCGGAGGTGTGAGGGATACAAGGTAGTTGTGTGATGGAAGACGGTGGTGGGAAGATCTAAAATTTAGTTTGGTTGTCTTTCTATTTTCAATTTCGACGGAGGAAAGAGGCACATCCACTAGTTGAGGAAGCCTTATTAAAGGAGGTTTTAAAGGATCATAGAAGTCACCATGTAGGTGACTTCTCTAGTTGTGACTTTAATTGATTTCAATCCAAGGAGGTTCAAAAACCGCCTTTGATCGGGGTCCGAACTTAGTTATGAATTTTGACCTAGTTGTGGGGTTTGAAAAAAAGCTGCCAGAACCTCAGGTTTCCAGCAGAAACTTGATGTTTTTGGTAGCAGGAAAAATTACAGATCCGAAATATAACAGAATCAAAAGCATTAAAAATGGATAAATGCATATATGCAAAATAAAATAAAATAATAAATCAATCATACATATTTGGAGAGAAAACAAAAATATCAAGAATATCAAGAACACGGAACACACGAATCTGGAGAGTCACAGTTGTGGGACGCGGTAAGTTGAGGCAGAGGTAGGAGACGCCGGAGGTGGCGTGATGTGAAGTTTGAGCCTGCCTCGCAGAGGATATGTGGCCCAACAGATAGAACTCGGCTCCGCGGAGGGTGGGGATGCCATGGCGGATGGAAATCAAGTGCGCCAGAGAGAGGAGATGCGATGGCTGATGGAACTCAGGCACGTCAGGGGGAGGCATCTCCGACAGATGAAACTGAGGCGCGGTGGAGGGGACGATGTGGCCCGATGGAGGGGTGGAGGAGAGTGAGTGAGGGAGGGAGGTAAGAGGAGAGAGAGTGAGAGGGAGGCGAAAGGGAGAGTGAGAGGGGGAGGGGAGTGAGGGAGAGAAAAATAAATTAAGTATGGGCTTTGGATTTTTGTTTATATAGTGGCCCAACAAAGGCATTGATTTAAAGGTGGTTCTACAATGGAACCGCCTTTAATCGATTCTTGTCAAAGGAAGAAGTGTATTTGATGAATTTCAAACCGTTTTAAAAATTAAATGAGGGACTTGGGAGGGAGTTCCACACTAGGAACTCGATTCAGACCCTAACTAAAGGTGGTTCCTAAGGAACTGCCTTTGATTTAGTTCTTTTAATCACCCTTTCTCCACTAGTGATCCGTTTGACGAAAACTTTATTTTCAGATTGGTAAACAATGGAGGACGGAGGCACATCATCAAAATGCAAAGATGTGCATTTTCCTTCAATCCATGTGCTCTTTTCTTTTTTCTGATATATTTCCAATGTGAATTCTGCCACTCGTGTCATCTCCGCATTTCCCGGATGTTTTTCAATCATTTCCAGGCAAGTTTTGTCAATGAAATTGGTTCATTGCACATTTCATGGATCTTAAAATTGCTAGTTATCTAGGCCCCAAATATTTTTTTGGCCCAGTTCAATCATGCTTATATTATGCCCGATCTTCAAATAGATAACTGATTATACAGGCAAAAAACACATAGTAAGTGTGCGATTGCAGTGACTATAAAGTGGGGGTGATGCCAGGCATGGAAGAAGGTGGCAAAGCTGGCTGAGGACTGGAGCAGAAAAATATGAAGAGATCGTGTTGATTCGTCCAATCAGCTGGAGGAGAAAGGTGACGAGGAGGGTGAAACAGTGGAGACATCGGAGGTGGATACACAAACTGAAAAAGAGGTACGGTCTTTTAACCTAGATACTAAGATTGATGATGATGTGAAGAATGGAATGTCTGGGGAAAATTATGGGTAGATATAATCAGTGGGAATTGAGTCCCGGCTAACGGTATACGTATTGATTATGGTACCCCTAAATTTGTTAATGGTGAATTGAAGGTAGAGATTGAATTTGATTACGTGAAAAATGAGCTGGATTATTGGGAAAATCCTTGATTATATATGTAATGGGGGAACCTTACCATGAATGGAGTTAAACATTTCATATTGAGATTTTGGTCATTTGTATGTGCACCGGAGGTGCTGTATAATGAGGAGGGATACTTTATCCTTGGATTTAAGACAAAGCTGGATAGAGATGAGGTATTGAGAAGGGGTCCATATACCAAATGTCTATGTTCCTACATGTGTGGAAGCCTAAATTTTCGCTGGAGAAGGATATGGTTAGAACCTTACCAATCTAGGTGAAGCTTCCAAACTTACCATTGCATCTATGGGGTTCGGAAAGTACGGGAAAAACAAGCAGTACAATGGGAAAACCATTGTTTACAAATGAATGTACGACAAACAAATTGAGAGTTTCTTATGCCAGAGTTCTAGTGGAAGTTGGTATCTCCAAGTAGATCCCTGATTTTGTGATCATAAAAGGTGTAGAGGGAAATAAAATTAAACCATAGGTTGGGTCGGAAGTGATGGAGATCAGGGTACGACTACCACCATAAATGAAGATATTCCACATCTTGATCAAACATTCAAGGGTTATGTTCGTGATCCTCTAAGTAACATGGTTGGACCTATGACAAGGTCTAGAATGA
>JAULKM010019816.1:0-14284 GCA_032355605.1 Rubia tinctorum
CCCCCCCCGCCCCCCCCCCCCCCCCCCCCCCCCCCCCAAGAGTGTGATTGCTCAACAAATCATGTTTGAAAGGTTAGTTCGCAGTCATTCATATTCTATATTTCTCAAAATCCGATGATGATATATTAGGTTAAGACCCCTATGAGCTGATATGCCAAAATATCCCTAAGAAAGGCCCAAGACCCAAAGAATGATTTCAAAGCCCATGAGACCATGAGTGATCCATGGGTCTCATGGAAAGAGGAAGGAAGCTAGGTTATAGACCAAAGATACTAGGGTTTTAAAAAAGTATAAATAGAGAGGTATGTCTTCTATTTTAAGTAAGCTATCTTTTCCTTGGGGGGGGGGGGGACACAACTCATTCATGAAACTAACTCGATCGTCGGAGAATCTCCCCCAAGTACCCCTGGGGTTTGTTTCCTTTTGCAGATTACAGGCCGAGTTGGAGGTGATCGAGATTTGAGGCTTGGATTGAGTCTATGGCGCATTAATTGACATGCCCAGTGGGACCCAATTAAGTCGGATCTAGATCCCTAGGTGTATGTCTACATCTACAACTTCTACTCGACGGAGTGAGAGGTTGAGAGTTAAGGGGATTGGCGCATGTGGTGAGGTCAGATCTTCGTATAGGCCTAAATATACGAAGAAAATGACTACAACCCCGGCACCACGAGGTGTGAAGATTGATCCAGTTGAAAATTTGCTGGATCCTAACCTGTCAATTCCTGTGATTGAAGGGTCACATGCAGGAGGTCCATCGGAGGTATCGAAGGACATGTAGGTTGCCGTAAAACCAACGGTGGGTGTTGGCGCCGCGATGCCGGTGTTTGAATCGCGAGGAGTCGATGGCCATCTCATTGAGTATTCTGGTGACTCCTATGTCGAGGCCTATGAACGTTGAATCCATGAGAATCAGAGTCTTGGGAGTCCGGTGGTAATGCCCCCGGGGTTTCAATCAGATGACGCAGATATTGGTGGTAGCAGAGTATCAGGTTCTTCCTCCATCGATGACCTTTGGACCATAAAAAACAATGGTGACTTCGATGACTCCCGATCAGAC
Source organism: Rubia tinctorum (assembly GCA_032355605.1). Taxonomy (NCBI): domain Eukaryota; kingdom Viridiplantae; phylum Streptophyta; class Magnoliopsida; order Gentianales; family Rubiaceae; genus Rubia; species Rubia tinctorum. Next base: position 1,061 of record JAULKM010019816.1, read on the forward strand.
TTTGGCCCTAGAGACACATGTCAGAGCCTTACCTCAAAATTCTTGGTGTTGTATACTTGGGATATGTCAGGGAAGCCGCACAGCCAAGGCCGAAGCCATCTTTCCCTGATCACATACATGTAAACTATCTCGTGTATGCTTCGATGCCCATGTACTTGACTCCGGGTATTGAGCAGGTTCAAGGAATCATGCATTCGATAGGAATCACAAACCAATTGAATCCAGCAGGGCATGGCCATGGATTTCCATATTACCATGGGCAGGGATCTATGCCCTTCGGATATCCTAGAAACGTCAGAGTTGGATTTTATTCAGGACAGGTCACCTCGCAGCCCAAGTATGTTCTCCAGAATGAAGACCCTCGTAGAGTACTAGGCCAAGGCGGCAACCATATGCCTGGTGAGGGTGACAATGCTCTTGGAAAAGAGTTGGACAGGTTAATAGGTCCGACTGGTCAAATTGCATGCACTCCGTTTGGCCTAGTTGTAACAATAGTTCATTGGTCAAGTGACATAAAACCACCGGAGGGGGTTTCCCACATGTGCAGGAGACACAGACCCTCGAGAGTTCATTAAGACATTCCTCAGTTTGATGAATTCTAGAGATTTCAATGAGAAGTTGACATGTAAGTTGGTGGGTAGCAGCTACCTTCATGGAAAGGCACATGAGTGGTTTAACAAGTTACCAAGGGGCTCGTTGCAGTTATACAAGAACTTCAGTGGGGGCTCTCTTGATTCAATATTGCTAGAAAAATAATTCACCAAGTCATTGGCGAAGTTGCATCAGACGAAGCAGAGGCAAGGGGAGTCCACTGCAACTTTTTAACATAAATATGTAGATGAGAGTTTGGGATTTATCGAAGGTACAGAGAAGTAAATCATCCAAGGTTACTTGTTGGGAATGGATGACTTGGAGTGTACAAGAAACTGACAACGAAGACCCCTAAGACGCTTCAGCAGCTTCAGGGGGTCGTCGAGCAGTATTTAAAGGTTGAGGAGGCAACCCAACAAAAGAGAAAAGGGATAATGGTCAAGAACACGAAACCCGGTGATTTTCAAGGAAATAGGCCAATGGAAAGGCTAGGTTTCGAGAAGCATACACCCATGCGACATTCCCCGACAGAAATTTGGAGCATCCACAAGGGAATTTTCAGACCACCTCCTTGGATAAATGATGATAATCAGGCATTCACTAATAGGAGAGCCACCAACAAGTGTTTCGATCACCATAGGGACTACGACTATCAAACGAATGAGTGTACTCACCTAAGAATGGAGATCGACCGATGTGAGAAAGAATGTCTTCTATAAGAGCCCTTTAGTCTTCCTTCCTAAAATAATCCCTTGAGGCTGAGAAATGAGCGAGGAAACAGATGGCCTTAGAAGAAAATTTTCAATTCTGGGAATAGTGGAGATCGTGGTCATTAGAGTCAGTGGCAGGAGCGTCGCGATGAACCACAGCCGAACCAGCCTGCAGAAAATTAGAATAGAAATGAAGGGAATCATGTTGTACACCACGTAATCACTATCATTAGCAGAGTCATCGGGGAGAGGTCTTTGAACACATTGATGAAGGTTGATTCTCGGCATATCCCAGCAGGAGAACCAAGGGGTAAACAGTTTTGACCCAATGAAACAATAACTTTTTCAGAGGCGGATGTTGTTCCAAATAGGGTCCCCCATAAAGACCCCATGGTGATTACTATGATGATCGGGACTTCGTTGGTGAAAAGGGTGTTCGTTGATGATGTGAGTGGATTAGAGATTATGTTTGTGGATTGCTTCGATCAACTCAGGATTGGGTGGACGCATATGAAAAGGTCAACATTCCCGTTGTCAGGATTTATGGGGAAGACCGTATACCCGATAGGAAAAATCACTTTTCCAGTCAGGGTCGCAAAGGGAGATAAGGGGGGTCACTGTGTAGTGCAGCTTTGCAGTTATTGACGCTTTCTCTCCCTATAATGTAATTTTAGGGAGGTCATGAATGTGCCAAGAAAGTGCAGTGTGGTTCCCATAACACTTGATAATGAAGTTCCCAATGAGCAAAGGGTTGGCATCGATTAGGGGTTACCAGATGATGGCTAGAAGCTGTAATTATAAGGCAGTGAAGGAAGCAAGAAGTACGAAGGGCTTAGCCTCAGTGCATGGAGAGGCTATACCGGCCGATACTCAACCACTTCCTATTTGAAACCTCAGAACGGTGCCCGTTGTGAAAATTATTCTGGAAGAGGTGAGAGAAAAGTTTAAGGTACTGCTTCATCGTTATTATGATGTTTTCTCCTAGGACACTTCAGACTTGACAGGAGTGTCGGTGCAACTGGTTATGCATAGGCTAAACATTAATCCCTCGACCAAGCCAATTAAGTATAAGAGGAGGGTGTTTGCTCCTGAGAGGGCTGAGGCGATAAGGTTGGAGGTCAAAAAAGTATTGAAGCGTAGGTTATTGAAGAAGTGTTCTACTCGAAGTGGTTAGCTAATCCAATCATGGTTCCAAAACCTGATGGGGTATGGCGCATGTGTATTGATTTCACGGATCTGAACAAGTGTTTCCCTAAGGATAGTTATCCATTTCCATCGATGGATCAGTTGATCGAAGCGATAATCGGATATCGAATCTTGGCCTTTTTTTATGCTCATAAGGGTTATCACCAGATATTGATGGCAGAAGAGGATAAGGATAAAAACTCTTTCATAACGGATATGGGCACCTTCTGTTATAGAAAGATGCCACCCAGGTTGAAAAATGCTGGTGCTACTTATCAGCGATTGGTTGATAAGCTTTTCAAAAGACAGATTGAGAAGAGTATGGAGATCTATGTGGATGACATGGTGGTAAAAAGGATGATATATGAGCAATTATTGCAATACTTGGAGGATATGTTTGATGGATTGCGAGGGGAAAACTTGAAGTTGAACCCATCGAAGTGTGTTATTGGAGTTGGTGTTGGGAAATTTCTGGGATTCATGGTTTCAAATAGAGGAATGGATGTTAACCTTGAAAAGGTGGAAGCACTGATGAACATGAAGAGTCCACGGACAATAAAAGAAGTACAGAGGTTGACAGGGTGCTTGGAGGCTTTGAGCTGATTCTAATCGAAAGGAGCAGAGAAACAACTACCTTTTTTCGATGTACTTCAGAAGGCAATTTTTTTGAGTGAACGAAGGATTGTGAGATGGCATTTGCGGTATTGATGGAGCACCTTAGAACTTTACCAACATTGATGAATCCCGAGAAAGGGAAAGCTTTGTATATATATGTGTGTGTGTGTGTGTGTGTGTGTGTGTGTCTGCCTCTGCTTTAGCTATGAGCGCTGTGTTAGTAAATGAGAAAGGAAAGCAGCAACATCCTATATACTTGGTTAGCCGAGCACTACAAGGCTCGGAAATGAGATATACTTCCATTAAAAGATTAATTCTGGCGCTAGTTCATGCAACTCAAAGGTTACGGCCCTACTTTCAGGGGCATACTACAATATTTCTTACCAACTACCCCATCAGAAAAATACTCTTAAAACCTGAATATTCAGAGAGGATGATGAAATGTGCAATAGAATTAGGGGAGCCCGATATATATTTTTAGCCAATGCGGCAATTAAGGGCCAAGCCCTCACTGACTTCATAGTTGAAACCACAGAGGTGATCGAAGAAAAGGTGGAGACTGTAGAAAAAAGAGTATGGAAGTTTTTCGTGGATGGATCATCGCATTTAGGAAGAAGTGGAGCAGGGGTGATGCTCACTGACCCTAATGGCACTAATTACCCATACGCTTTACACTTTAAATTCAGAGCAACGAACAATGAAGCAAAATACGAGACATTGATCACTGGACTTCGGTTGGCAAAGGAAATGCAGGTGGATGATGTGGAAATATTAAGTGATTCGCAGATTGTTGTCAACCTGGTGAATGGAGAATATGAGGTCAGAGGAGCAAGCCTGCAATGCTACCTAGAGATTGTAAAACCCATGCTAAAATGCTTTTGATCTTATGCCCTCATCCAGGTGCCAAGGGAGAAAAATCACAAAGCCGATGCTTCAAGAAAGTTGGCTTCCTCGAACCAGGGATGATTGGCGCAAAAATAGATACTGTTCGAAACTTTGTATAATTGAAGCTTCGAGGAGCTAATAGTGATGGCAGTTTTCGAAGGAGAAACATGGATGACCCCGATTGTTAAATACTTACAGGATGGAACACTCCTTGAAGAAAATGTCGAGGCTAGGAAGATCCAGCTTAAGGCACCAAAGTATGCCATTCAAGATGGCGCGTTATATCGAAGATGACACTTACTGCTTTTGCTCTGATGTGTTACGCCCTATTACGCGCAATATTTGATTCGAGAAACTCATGAAGAGGTTTGTGGTAGTCACCAGGGAGCTCACTCTGTTGCTAAGAGGATGCTTCGAGCAGAGTATTACTGGCCAACAATGTTCGATAATGCTAACCGGTAAATTCAAGCTTGTCACTAATGTAAAAAACACGCCCCTATGATACATATCCCTCAGACGGAGATGATCAACATACATAGCTCCTGGCCCTTCAATAAGTGATGGATTGATCTGGTAGGGCCTTTTCGAGAGGCCCCAGGAAGGCTCAAATATTTGATAGTGTTTGTGGACTACTTTACCAAATGGATCGAAGCAAAACCACTGGTGAACATTAAGGGGAAATCTATCATCACATTCTATTGGAGGAATATTTTTCGTCGCTTTGGCATGCCAAAAACGTTCATAATAGATAATGGAACACAGTTCGCAAATGATCCTTTCAAAATTTGATGCGAGGAGTTCAAGATCTAGTTGAAAGTAACATCCGTCTATCACCCCAGGAAAACGGACAGGTCAAAGTTACAAACCGTACTTTGGTGAATGGAATCCGTAGCAGATTGGAGAGGCAGCAGGAAATTGGGCAAATGAGTTTCCTAGTGGGCTATGGGCTTACCGAACAGCAGAATCCTCCACCACAGGAGAGCCTAGTCTATGGTTCAGAAGCCATAATTTCCGTGGAGATTGGTGTGCCGATTCCTAGGAAGTTGGCGGCTAGTGACGATGCTAACGAGGATGATCGTTGCCCAGACCTTGATATGATTGAGGAGAGTCAAAATCAAGCATCTATCCAGGAGGCTAATTTGAAGGAAAAGGTTAAACGTTACCATGATTGAAGGGTGAAAAGAGCACAGTTTGCAGTGGGAGACCTGATAATGCGAGACAACGAGAAAAGCCGCCAAGAGCTTGAAGAGAAGTTGGCCCCAAGCTGGGAAGGGCTATATCGGGTCATCGAAGTTCACCTTGGAGGAAGTTATATGTTGGGCACAATGGATGGAGACCGCATACCAAGGATATGGAACATAGTTAACCTTCAAAAATATCATCATCTTTGAAAACACAGATACAGATCCTAGTCCATGAAATTAATCCCAGATTTGTATGTCATGCACTGCAACTGGTTGGTTAAATGAAAATTTTGATACTATTACTCTGTGAATATCTCCATCACTATCGGCATTCGCTCTTAAGCGATCAATATTTTCTCTTAAGCGACATTCACTCTTAAGCGATCGACATTCGCTCTTAAGCAATCGATATTTGCTCTTAAGCGATCAACATTTGCTCTTAAGCAATCAACATTCACCCCTAAGCAACATTCGCTCTTAAACAATCAAGTTTCGCTCTTAAATGATCGACATTCACTCTTATACGACTAACATTCACTCTTAAGCGATCGACATTCTCTCCAAAGCGACATTCACTCTTAAAGCAATCGATACATTCGCTCTCAAGCAACCGTCACTCACCCTATTATCATAATAGACTTATGATTTACTAGAGCACAGAATTAATGAAACTAAAACAAGCCAAATTTATTCGACATTAGAGAATTTGAAAACATACATATTTCAATTGTTTAATTTGCATTGTAAGCACCATTTGGACGAGGGCTTGACACTAGCTCGTGAATGGGTTGTCATTGGACTTGCAATCAATCATCATCACACAACAAAATAAAAATAGATATTGAGTTCTTGAAGGCCTTGCCTGCAAATTCAAGAAGGACAGTATGAGAGACAACAACAACATTAAACATATAGAAGAGGAGCAAATGATTTCGGTACCCCCTTAACTATCTCGATCTTCCACCTTTGACCCCTTATCTTATTTTTTTGAATAATTTTGATCCCTCAACTTGCAAAACTGTTGATTCGTGGTCATTCCATCAAGTCCAAGCATTAAATTTGGTTAAAAGCGTCAATTTTAAGGGCAAAATAGTCATTTCCCATTTTACTAATTTGTTTCCCTCTATCTTTTTCCTTTTTTCTTTTACTCTTTCCCTATTATTTTCTTCCTGCTTCCCTTCACTTCTCCTTCCCCTTTCCCTTTCTAAGTCTGACTTCTCCACCACCATTCATCGCTCTTCCGACCTCCTCCTCTCTATCAACGACGATTTTTCTTGATCACCATCTCTCACAACCTCCTCAATCTCATCGTTCGACATTTCTTACATCTCAACACTACCATTTTTTCCACGAACCAAAGAAATGTTCTTCGCCTTTCTCACTGCCTTCGTCATCGACACCGGTCACTCATCTCCTCCTCCACTGTGACGGCACCGAAGTATGATTCCTTACACTTGGAGCAGGACCCATGCCCGCTCTAAACCCAATTCATGTAGCATTCTAGGCAGATGTTAAACTCGCATTTGCACTGGAGCCCCAAGGTCTTATCCATGGCTTCTTCGTCACATCCTCCGGTTGGCTAGAAAAACACCCGTCCTTGTGCACCCCTTTCTGTCGGACTTGCCCAGAAACACAGACCACATACCCGACCCGACTTGCGGCGTTTGAAAGACAGTGAAACTATTCTTCTTCCCCTGCCCCCCATGTTTCCATCCCCTGGCGGCGCTTATACCTAAAGAAAAGCTCATTGAGTCGGCGGTGGGAATACTGAAGCAGAGGTGGGGTGTGTTGTGAGAAAGGGGAAGGGGAAAAGAAAAAAATGGAAAATGCCTTTTTTGCCCTTAAAATTGAAGTTTTTTACCAAACTTAATGCTTTGACCTGATGGAATGACCACGACTCAGCAGTTCTGCAAGTTGAGGGGGTCAAAAGAAAATAAGATAATGGGTAGAAGGTGAAAGATCGTGATAGCTAAGGGGTCATTGAAGTCATTTTCTCCGTGGAAGAGTGTTGTGCAAAAAGCAGTTACCTTTGAGGTAATAAGAAGTCACACTGCGCGGAATAAGATTTTAAGGTTCATTTTCCGTTTATTGAAACTAGATGAACAACTTACATTCAAAGAAATGGATCATGTTGTTATATCGACAAGAAATGGTTATACCTCAGCCCACCCACAATAAGATATTTAATAGCTCCTGACGAACCCGAACTTTAACATAAATGCAAGCACAAATTTCACATTTCAAATGTTCACATGTGTTGTAAGTAAGCTTATGTTTGGAAAACATGAGGAGGTTATTTTTTATGGAAAGATTGGAATATTTCTATTAGAAAAGAAGTACAACAATCAACAACAGTAAGAATAAAGCCACGGGAAATATTAAAATTATATCAGTCCCAAAAGATAACCAGACAAGTAACAGGGGACAAGATAATTCAAGAGGTAATACCAGCTATAAATTAAAAGTGACCTTAACATATAAGCAAAAATATATTCGTACAAAAAGATACAAAACCACACTTCAAGAACAATGATCCACAATCCAAGGGAGTGGTTGATTCCGACGGTTTCAACATCAATCTAGTAAACTAACCAGCTAACTCCTTATATCTAAACATATTGGACATTGACTTTTTTTTTTTAATTCTATACATGTCTTACAAAAAGGACAACCAGCCTCCAATGTAGTGAGATTACTCAATGTGGAACATCGTGCATTTGAAAGGGAACACACCCAACAAAGTTTTTATCACACATCAAGTTTCGGTGATATAAATTATAAAACAAAAATGAGGAAACAAATATAAAATGACTGTGAACAAGGATAGGCAAGTCGGGTAGGGGGTTATACCAAGGTTGCTGAGTGCAAATGGGGAGGTGGTCCAAAACAGTAGTGACCCTTTAAATACAGTACAAGACAAACTATATTTGGCCCTTGATGAATGCATTCGAGTATAATACTTAGATGCGGGTTCAATCACTTTGAGGAAATTATAATCCTTTAAGGTAAATTTTTCAAACATGCTAACACTATGTACAATGGTGAAACTGCTATCAAGCCACTTTTGTGTTTCTTTCCATTAAATATTCAATATCTCTCTTCCAACTCATCAAAAGCAACCACAAAGAAACCACTCCATTTTTACCTCAACAATGGTTGAAACCACTAAGAAACTACTTCATGGATCCCACTTAATTTTTCCTATCTTACTCATTAATTTTACCTTCAATATTTAATTTAAATAAATTTTCCCGCCCAAAAAAATTGAAATGTGAAATTTAATAATACACTTGTAATTTTTTTTAATTGAATTTCATTTTTTCAAATTTAATTTTCAAATTTAATTTAATTTTTAATAAATTTTAAATGAAAAATAACACATACTATTAAAAAAATCAAAAATGTGCAAAACGTTTTAATTAGGATTAGGGGGAGGGGGATGTAAAAAACAAGGCTCTGAAACACATGAAAATTTGCAGCTTGGAAGAAGAGCCCGTGAATTATTATTAATATTTTAAACAAGGCATGGAGGGTGGGGGTGGGGGTTGTGAAAGCTGACAAGCGGGCCTGGTCAATAGGTGTATTGGGACCGATTGCAAGGAATAGCAACTGAGGAGTGGTTTCATGTTTCACAAAGAAACTCTCACATTGGGTTTTCGTGTGGTTTTCTTGTGATTTATTTCCACAATGAACCTGTTATAAAACTTTCACTACACATGCTCTAATCAGTGGTGGAACCAGGACGAAATTTTGGGAATTAAATACATTGTCAAATTTTTTTAAAACTTCCTTCAGATTGAACTTTATGTGAGAATTTTTTACTAGTGTCCTTTTTATTGTGTCTTTCTTCGTTTGATGTAGACTCTAAAAAGTTGATGATCCCTATAATAATTTATCCATAACCTATTTATCTTTAGATATGAAAATATTTTCAAATTAATCATTACTATAACATAACGGCGACACCGAAATAAGTTTAATAAAATAGGAATTCACATTCATCCATTTAAATTTAAAATAATAATCAAATTCAAATCTAACTTCAAATAAAAAATAAATATAATTCATAAAATTATAAATCTTAATCATTTAAATCAAATTCAATTTATATCTAATAAGAATCAATTTGGCTAAATGACTTTATTGTAATTCATATACATCTAATAATTTAATTGAATACTTTAATAAAAAATGTATATATACCAAATTAAGAATTGAGATATTCTTAATTTGAAAGATTGAAATTCATACCTCACAAGAAATAGTAATTCATATTGCGAGATCATGGTCAATTCAAATTCAATTTTCCCACATCACAAGTCTTGCCTTAGAGAGAGCAAAGCCCACGTGCGGAAGGCTCCGATTTCTTTGCCATTTTCATGGAAAATCATGTAGTCATGGAAAATCATGCCAAGCCTTATCTTATTTTGCAATTGAATCAAATAAATTGCTAAGAAAAATCATGTGAGAGAGAGTCAGCTTTGAATGGGCATGAGAGAGATTAACATATTTCCTTAAGGGTTTGGGTTGTGGAATTCGAATTGGCTTGATTTTAAGGGTTTTGATCTATGGAGGCATAAAAATAATTTAGCCCAGTATTTAAACGACATCGTTTAAGTACTTGGGTTTAAATTAAAAAGAACTTGCAGAGGTCGTCGTTTAAGTACTTGGATTTAAATTTAAAAAGAAATTGCATAGGTAGTCTTTTTCACTGGAAGGAAACAGGGGAAGAGGTATGAAAGAAGGGTGGCGGAATTGGAGATTCCGATAGTGCCCTAGGGTTAATTTCCGTGCCACTGGATTCTAGGGGTGGCGCCAGCACCCCTCGCCCACCCCTGATTCCGCCACTGGCTCTAACCATCATGATTGGATCCAGGTACTGAAGCTCGGGGCATATCTTCTTGTAATTGTGAATGGCGTGAACCTAGTTATAGCCTTTATAGATGGTGCTTTAAACTTCCTTTGGACATCCATAAGGAGTTTTTGGTAGAATGGAAACATAAATTAGTTAAATTTATAGATTGAAACTAAATGAACTGATATCAAACTAAGAACTAAAATAAAGTAAAGATAGGCATGCATGACAATGAGAGCTACATAAGTAATATGCCCTCACTAATTTGCATAATGATTGTAGTTCACTAAGAATATGCATTCACTAATAAACTTTAGCAAATATATATACATCAACCATCGTGAATCACTAATTTTCATACTCCTTCATTTCAGTTTAAATTGCATAACAATCATTATAACGATATTAAGAACATGTTTATCTGTTAATATGTTCAACTACGTATAATAATGGAAAATAAAAGAGTTTTGGTAACTACTTGTTACGAAGAATTCAACTGTGGAGAATATCACATAGATAGAATAATATTGTTACTCTTATATCTATTCAAAGATGCGGTCAAATTTTGATAGAGAATAGTGTCCAAAAAGTAAGTATGCAGTTTGAGTTCGGACCGAGGGAGCATCTCTTATTGAATAACTAGAACTAGGAACTGGGAATATGCAGGGGCGAAGCCCCCTCCAACCCATGCCGGGGTGAAATTTACGGGAAATTTGGTGTCGTAATTTTTTAAAAAAATATTTTTTTTCTACCCACTCTAATACAAAGAAAATTGGGATTCTTTTTTCTTTTATATAACAGCCCCATCATACATATTTTTTGCCTTTGCCCCTGAGAATATGCACTTACTAATTTTCCAAAAACTGCACATTTAATTGAAAATGAACAAATAACATAGTCGTGCAACCCTTTTTTAAAAAACAAAAATAAAAATAAATTACAAATAGTTACGATCCAGAAGGATCTAACAATATTGACGAAATAATCCTTTAAATTGAAGGTAAAAGATGAGAAAAAGAATTGATCCACAGAATGTTTTCTTAAAGTTGTTCCTCTATCACAGTGAAAATAACCTCCCCTGACCTCCTTTCCCTCTCTTTATTATACTTCTACAAACCAGATTTCTAACTACTTTTGCTAATCCATTACTCCCCTGTAACTACTGATGCCAACCATGTATGTTCTTCTGGTAGTTTCCTTCCCAACTTTTGTGTGTATTTCCTAATCTACCCTTCGCTTCTGGACACAATTTTTTTTTGAGAAAAAACACACCCCTGCCTAATTTTGCATGCCATTAACGTGAACTGAAAATTTAAAGGAGGGTTAACATGATCGGGAAGCCCTTCAAACAAAGGCAACGTGGATATGTTTCGGCCCTTTTAGGAAGGGACATGGGCCCATTCACTTTTTAGCACGAACAATAATTAGGGCCCATGGCCTGTCTGAATGAACCCATCAGATGAATTTATTGGTCGTCCTTACGGCACTGTTTGGATGTCTCATACTTCATAAAGTGGAGGCCGGCAAATCTCCGACATAAAAAATAACAACAACAATACATACACATGAAGATGAATAATGTGGTACCGCTTGAATGAACAGATTCAAAAGTACAATGGCTCTTTAATTTGTGTTATCAGGTGGTATCATGGATGGGAAATTATTACACCCCTGTTTCGTAGGACGTGGCTCCATAGGTTTAGATGAATTAAATGAGTAGATGAAATTGAATTTAGAAAGAAAAAGTAGTTAGACTGAATGAAATTGAAGGAATCTTGTCATAAAAGAAAGTGTGCCGAATCCACAAACACAACCAAAAAGGGAAAGTGTGTCACACCTAATGAAATAGAGGGAGTACGCAAAAGGTTGGGTTATTTATTAAATTAAGGGGAAGTTTCAGGAAAGGTAGGCCTCCAAAATTTTTACCTTTAGAATTATAATTTTAAAATTTTGAATATTATATTTTATAAGTTAAAATAAGTAATAAAGTATATTTAATTATGAAAATAAAAATATATATAATATAAAATTTTAAATTTAGTACTCCCTCTGTCTCAGCGAAAATGACACATTTACTTTTTTCAAATCAAATTTTGACCTTAAATATAAAATCAATAAGTACATAATAAAACTATCATGTGAAATATTGTTAAATTCCTGTTAATATCTATTTTCTAAATATCAAATTTTTAAGAATTTTTTTTATATATGGCTAGAGATATTAACGGTCAAACATCATCATTGAACACCGTGAAAAAGTACATACTCCCTTTGTCCCAACTTAACCTGCACACTTGCTATTTCACAGTTGACACTCTCAAACTTTAACCACATATTTAATAGATATATAAACAATAATATTATCGTATGTGATATTGTTGGATTCGTTGTAATAAGTAGTTTCTGAATATCAACTTGTTATCTGTCGATATTATACGTAGTTAAACATATTAACGATCAAACATGTTTCTTGAAAACCGTGAAAAAGATTTTGTGCAGCTTAACCTGGGACAGAGGGAGTATTCAATTTTTTCTGGGACAAAGAGTATGTAATTTAACAAATGCAATGCATAAGTGAAAAATACAGTTGTTTGTCCATAATTTAATTATAGGTCACCTATGAGGACAACTCCACATCAATGAATGTTCTTTTTAATTTAGTTTACTTTAGTTAAGTTGAATCCATTTAAATATATTTTAATTCGATAAAATTTAATTTAACTTTAGGGGAAAGTGAAAAAATGACCCCTATTAAACTGAGAAAGTGCATATATAACCTTGTAAAATCTAAAAGTGTAATACTAACCCTAAGTTTTTGTAAAATAGTGCAACTATACCCAAATTGCAGTATTCTGGCATTGACCAATTGAATTCAGGCGTTGACCATTTATGAAAAGACAAAAATACCCTTATTCTTAAAACAAAAAATTGAATGACAAAAATAGTATAGGGTCATTCTTCTCCTTCTTTTTAAAACCTGCCACCAACACTCCGCCACCAGCTCCACCACCGCGCCACCAGCTCCATCGTCGCGCAGACCCCGCGTCACCATCTCTGCAGATCTACTCCCCCGCGCCACCACCCCTGTCATCTCTCCGCACAGATCTGCCACCACCCAGCCCAGACCCGCCACTAATCCCCTTTGCCGGTGGCAATAACCCACCGCCGTGAAACCTCCCAACCGCTAGCTCCAGAAACA
>JAULKM010019827.1:0-14283 GCA_032355605.1 Rubia tinctorum
GACCAAAAATCCATTAGACTCAAACTAGGTTGCAAAATGAAGGATTTAGATACGAAAACTGAAAATGGTTATCTAAATCCCTTATGATGTAAACCTACCTAAATCTAACAATCTTCCAACAAAAAGATAACAAAAGTGATGTTAAATGCTTTGGAAAATACATGCATTTGACGTCTCATCATGAACACTCAGGTTTTCTAAACAATTACTCTTTGGTTTCAAATTTATAGGAAGATAAATTAGGAGCCTTTTAAGGAGACTCGTTCGAGGGGCTTGAGACTTCGGTTCTCAATATGGAATTTGGTTTTCTTGAGTGAGTACCATTGACTTAGAATATAGAATGATGCTCGTGAAAGGAAGAAGAGCGGGATTGACAACCGCATAATACAAGATAAATCTCATTAAGCGAGAGAGGGAAATATATTCCTCACATTCCTTGCTACAAAACATCGTCTATAAGCACACAATGAGCGTTTTCATCATGGGGAAATCCCAGCCACCAAGAAGTCCAGAGCTTGTAGAATACTCTTGAATGGAAGGGTTTCGAAAGAAAGCGAGAGGGGTGCCTCCTACCAAATTTCCTATGAAGAGGAAAAACTGCAGCCTCGAAGCAAAAACCTAAGGGTAAGTTTGTTCCTATCGACAAAGATGATGAACCCTCAACGGTACAGGTCATTGAGGAGCTGTACGTGATGCTAGATGAGGAATTGAAATTTTTACCTACTTTTTTTCTTTAGAAAAATGTGGCCACTGCCAGCCTCGAGCTCTCTTTCTCTGTACTCCAGCCCCCTCGTTGTTATGGCTGAGGTTATGTGTGATCGATGCAAAGACCAAAAGGCTGAGTGTAGTCAACTTCGGGTAGAAGCTCAAAAATGAGAAGAAAGAGGTTGAGAGGCTGACTTTTTAGGTCAATGTACTTATACAAGAGGAGCCTGATATCGAATCTTCAGCATTGAGACTTGATGGGGCTAGAGCAAGTGTACAATGCTAATACTCAGTATTCTTTACTAGAAGTCAACACCAACTCGGCATAATAATGGCCACACAACTATACGGTCAAGGAAGTTCCAAGCTCGCGCCAGCGAGATAGTGGAGTGAAATAGGTGTGCCGAGTAAGAGTTCAATACCTTGCGAGTGACTATCAAAGCCCGCGTTATTTGTGCTCTTAATTGCACCTAAAAACGTGTGTTAACCAATTCATTTAGCACATTTGTTAGTATGTTTTGGATGGTTGATTTCTAGGTTTAGTTGGGTTTACATCACAAGGGGTTTGGATAGGCTTTGTTGGTTTTCTTGTCTTAATCGTTAGTTTTGTACATTTATTTAGACTAATGGATGCTATATCTTTATGGGTATCAGGATCCTATTTATTGAGCTTCATTGTAGATTGCTCGTAAGAACTTCGAAGTGTAAGGCCATTCACAAGGATTGTAGTAGATAGTAGAAGGTCATTCACAAGGATGGTAGCAGACCGAAGGCCACACACTTAATCATGGTAGAAGATTGAACCGCACCAAGAAGAATAGAGTTGAAGTCTGAGGAAGCAAGAACACTGGCACAACTGTGTTTTATTGCACAGCCCGTGCCAGCCAAGATTGGTGGTGCCTAAGTAAGTTGTGCGGGCCGCAATGAATTGCACGACCCAAGCAGTTCGAGAAACATGTGCGGTTAATTATGCAGCATAGTCATGCCATATTGCATGGCACGGGCCCTTGAAGTCAAGACCTGAAGACCAGCTCACATCTCATGGTGAAATTCACGATCGCACCATCAATTGCAAAGAAATTAACTCCTAGAAAGCGGTCCGCAAAGTATTGCACGGGCCGTGTAGTTCAATTGCTCAAGAAGATGTCACAGCCTGTGGTATGCAAGGAAACTCACGAGTTGTGCACTTAGAAGACTGAAGATATGCAGTAAGCCGGTGGCCCATGCCCTATGGCACGAGCCATGCCACACGGGGCATGTGCTATTGCACGGCCCGTGTTGGCTGCTAACAAGAGTTTCCTTGCCTTTTTAGGCCTCTTTTAAAGCTCATTTCTTATTTACTATATAAAGGGACCTAGTTAATTTTGGATAGTTTATTCTTGGTTCTCCTAGTTTTGTCTAAGAGTAGGTAGAGAGAGAATGGGAATAACCTTCTCTCTTAGTTAAATCTTCCTAGTTTTTCCAAGGGCATTGAATCCAATGGAAAGAT
Organism: Rubia tinctorum; assembly: GCA_032355605.1. NCBI lineage: Eukaryota > Viridiplantae > Streptophyta > Magnoliopsida > Gentianales > Rubiaceae > Rubia > Rubia tinctorum. The sequence goes on from JAULKM010019827.1 coordinate 2,195, forward strand.
TGGGTTCAATACTTAGAAGTAGTTCTTGATGGAGGTGGCTTGACGCACTTTCCTAATTAAGGAGGCGGTGTCGATAGAATAATACGTGAGCACCTTTGTGTGACAGACAAAGGGAAGTGTTGACTATCAACCACACTATGTGACATAAGGATTAGTATATGTGTATTCGTCTTGTAATTGATAGAGTCTAAGATCAAAATATTCTACTGATCATGTGACACAAATATCCCCAACTGTTAGCTTGGTATTGTTTATTCTCTTGTTCTTGCATGCTCAATAGTTCGTAGAAACCCCACTCCCCCCTCCCCCAAAAAACCTTATTTGCAACATTTACTATTCCCGAAACGCGATCGGATTGATGACCTGATTGCAATTTTGGTAGTTAACCTTAAAATTTCTAGCATCTCTGTGGACGACCCCAGACTTACCACTATCTACCCCGTGGTAGTTTAGTAGTGAGTACGAGAGAAACATATAAATCTATATCTTTATGAAGCATTCCACGGGTTAATTCTATCTCCTAAAAGGCTATTTACCGACCCCGGGAAGTGCAGATTAAATTTTGGCTCCGCTGGTTGGATATTAGTTTAAATATTTAATTGTTAACTTGCATTACTAGTTGGTAGGGTAGTTAGTGTTTTCCTTGTTTGTTGTTTTTCGGAATAGGTATTGCTTGAGATATTGGTGTGAACCGAGAAGCCTTGCACTGCGATTCCGAATATTGTGTGTTTTCCTTATTATTTATTTATTGAATAACAAATGTGGGGAGAAAGTGTTCAACAAGCAAGATTTTGTAGGGTATGTCATTATGATCATCCTACATAATCTTATTCTTGGTTAAGAGAATATGAGTGAGAAATAGAAATTGTTGTTTCACAAATCCAATGGGAGCGAGAATGGTACCCATACCATAACTCTCCCAATTCAGTTTTGAGTTACACCCCCAATTCGTGGAACCAATACTTAGATTTAGTTCCTAAATCCACATGTGAGGAAATACTTGGAGCTTTGGCTAATTTTGGTAGGACCAGTGAGTCACTCCAATCCAAAGTATTTAGGTGCATTAAATATTTGGGAATTCAACTCTCTTCGAGTGTTGAGAGAATTGGCGGTCAATTAATTGAGTTAATAGGGAAGTTGAGCCAATTAGTGGGGAGAAGGAAGATAATGAATGAGGAAGCTCCACCACCCCCTTCTATAGATGAGTTGAGGAGTAGGCAAGAAGTTGAGAACAATAAGAAGAGCCCTTCGAGATCCTCGGGCACTGTGAGGTTAGTCCTTCTACCTTTGACACTATTAATCTTATGCTTAAATGTGATTTTTTTAAAGAACTATGTGCTTCGAGACATGAATTTTGGCATAAATTGGTAGATCAAACTAGTGGTCATCCCCCTTCTCTTATGAAAAATGACCTCCCCCCTAAGTGCAATGACCCTAGCATGTTCATTATCTCGTGCACGATTCAAGGAACTTTGATCAAGGATACTATGGTAGATTTAGGAGCCTCCATTAATGTTATCCCTTACTCTCTGTATAAATCATTAAACTTAGGGAAAATGCATGCCACCAAGGTGGTAGTCCAATTGGCTAATCATTCCACCACATACCCGAAAGGTATCATGGAAGATGTGATGGTCAATGTGAATGGAGTAACATTCCCAACTGATTTCTATGTCCTATATATTAAAAATGAAAAGGAGACCACCTCTATATTGTTAGAGATACCCTTCTTGAAAACCACTAAGGCTAAAAGTGATGTGCATACTTGAAACTTAAGCTTAGTGTAAGGTAAAAACATTGTAGAGTTTAACATGTGTGAGAGCATAAATTGTCCTGTTAATGAATTTACCCCATTTGTGATTCATGTTCTTGGTGATATTGTGTGAGAGACTTTTGAGGTTTCCATGAATGTAGTAGCTTTAGAGAATGGTCCTAATAATGATGCATGCTTTAGTTCTTTAAATGCTAGCTTTGTGGAGAGAGTGTGTGGGGGGTTGATTCCCAAATTAAGACTCACATAGAGGACCTACTCAAGAACATAGATGAACTATTGATGCCTGAGACCAAGCCTTCAATAGAAGAACCACTAGTAGTCGAGCTTAACCCTTTACCCAAAAACTTGAAGTGTGCTTTCTTAGGCGAGGAGAGAGATTACCGTTGATTAATTATAGTAGGCTCACTAGTGATAGAGGGGGTGGTTGTTGGGGTGCTTCAAAAATTTAAGGGAGCCATAGGTTGGACCATAGCCGACATCAAAGGCATAAGTCCCTCAACATGTATGCATCGAATATTATTAGAGGATGGGGCAAAACATGTACGCTAACCTAAAAAGCGGTTAAATTCGTCGATAATGGAAGTAGTAAGAGGTGAAGTCCCTAAACTACTTAAGACTGGAGTGATGTACCCTATCTCTGATAGTACTTGGGGTGAATCCCACTCAAGTGGTGCCAAAAAATTAGTGGGCAGACTGTGGTGGAGAACAAGGATGGGGATTTTGGTACCCACCCGTATTCAAAACGGGTGGCAAGTGTGGATTGATTATCGCAAGGACCATTTCCCCTTGCCCTTCACTGACCAGATGCGTGAGATATTAGCCGTTCACGCTTATTATTGCTTCCTTAATGGCTATTCGGGATATTTCCAAATAGCCATCGACCTCGAGGACCAAGAAAAAACTACCTTCACATGCCTTTTGGCACTTTCACCTATAGGTGCATGCCCCTTGGTCTTTACAATGCCCTAGGGACCTTCCAGAGATGTATAGTTAGCATATATTCAGAATTCATTGAGGGTTTCATTGAAGTCTTCATGGATGATTTCACTATTTATAGAGACTTCTCCTACTCTTTCCTACATCATCTAACACTTGTGCTCAAAAGGTGTATTAAAACAAACCTCGTATCAAACTCAAAAAATGCCACTTTATGGTGGAGAAGGGCTTTGTTCTAGGACATGTAGTGTTGGCCCAAGGTCTAGAAGTGGATAAGACTAAAGTGGACACAATCAAATCCTTACCTTACCCCACTAATGTTAAAGATATTAGATCATTCTTAGGGCACTCCGGGTTCTACCAATGCTATTGATAATTGACCTTCTCCCTCCCGAGTGCCGTTAAAAACATGAGAGGAGGCTATGAGTTATTAAGGGTAAAAGATAAAATTTGTAATGTTACTCCCATTCCTACTACTATGCTACCAATAATGGTAAATAGTGGCAAGTACCGGGGTCATCCATGGAAATGTTAGAAATATAATAATTAACTACACATAACCGTGATCGAGTTATCGATTTGACCACTTGTTAGGAATAAAGCAGTCATAGGGGGGTTTGTTCTAACAACTATTAACATGCAATCACCGTGATAAACCATATAAACAAGAACTTGGGGGTATTTGTGTAACATGATTGATAAATAGCTCTTATCCTCAATTCATTCACATATAAACATATAAACCTATCTTATGCCTACGTCACATAATGTGGAGATAGTCAGATATTTCCCTTTGTCTGTCACACAAAGGTACTTACCACCAATACATCATATCTCATCGTCTCTGTAATTAAGGATGTGCTCTAATCCAGTGACTCCAAAAACCATCCCCGTCATCTCACTCCCAATGCTAACGCGCCCCCGCTTAGAGAAACAAAACTTGCCTAAAAGGGTAATTCCTCGTGTAGGTCGCAACCATTAGATATGAAAGTGAGGGCATTACATCCTGGACACTCCACTATGGATCTCAATCCCTAGTCCTAGAGAGGCTACGAATTGATACCTTGTGATGACTCTAGAGTTGTCACAACTCTAGTTGCTACAAACAATCATACTCATCTATCGAGGTAAGCCAAGAGCTTTCTCTCATCGGGATTTTCCTAATCGACCGCCCATCATGTGATTTCTCAACACAACTAGCCAATTAGAATTATGGTTTAACACATACAAAGATATTCTCTCGAGGTAACATGAATGCACTCAACTCCCCGGTGTTCATGAACTTACTCCATAATCTAACACTCCCAAGATAGCAATGAAGCCTAACATGATATTACACTACCATACATGTATGGATGCATCATAATAATGGCATAGCATAACTCTTTGATGTGCACCTTTATGCATGCATTAACCAATGCATTTGATACATTTATTATCATGGTTTGTTTGGTTGATTGCTATTTTTAGTAAGGTTTACATTACAAAGGGTTTAGATGACCGTTATTGGTTTTCTTATCTAAATATCGAGTTTTGTAGACTTAATTGAATCTAATGGACACTTTGTCCTCACAAGCACCTAGATCTTCTTTTATGAGCTTATTAGTCGGAGGTTCATGAGGATTTCAGAATCATTTTGTAGAAGGCCATCTGTGAGGGGGTAGAAGATATTCAAAGGTCATTCGCAAGAATGGTAGATGATATTTGAAATCCATTCGTAATGATAGTAGTAGACAAGAAGGCCACAGACTTAAAGCGTGGTAGTAGATGGAATTGAGCTAGAAAAGGCAGAGTCGGAATTTAACAAGGTCAAAATGGAAGGCTTCATCAACGGGCCGAACCAGCCGACTAGCCGGCACGAACCAGCCAACAGGCACGAGGGTCTCTCTCTAGCACAGCTCGTGCCAGGAGTGGCTAGCATGGATCGTGCCAACCAAAACGGTCCATACCACACCCCTTTAGCACGGACCATTTGGCACCAATAGACCCATGTCACCTAAATCGCTCCAGAGGTTAAGTATGGACACAGACCTCGCCGTTTCACACGGTCTGTGTTATTTCAACTCCAAAATGCAAAGACCATCCCACGAGGTGTTAAATAACACGTCATGCGCCATTCAACTGAGTAAAAAGTGCTTCCAGCTGACGGCCCACGCCAAACAACGCGAGGTGCAAGGCAGAAGTTTAAACGGGGCTCCAGCCGACGACATGTGGGGGCCGACACAACCTGTGCTAGCATGAGGCAACATGGCCCATGCCGACACGAGGCTACATGGGTCGTGCCATGACATAAGGCCCGTGTCAGCATGATGCTAACCGGCTAGCACGAACTGGACCATTTTCCACTAGTCGTGTCAATTGTGGCTGCTAGGGTTTTTTTGGCCTATTTTAGGCCATTTTCAAGGCTTAATTCCCTACTACTATATATATGAACCTATGTCTACTAGGGTTTAAGTTTAAACTCATTTTAAACTCTTAGGCGTAGGGCAGAGAGAGAAAGAAGCTCTTCCTTCTCTCTAAAATCTTTTCTCTTCTTCTCTTTATTTTTCTTTTGCCCAATAGCAATGAATCCAATGAAATATTTGGGTTCAATGCTTAGGAAATAGTTAATTAACTTGGAATTTGTATTTGTATTCATGAATTGATGTTTGTTTTGTGAGATTCCTTAGATCTACCTAGTTCTATGTGTTTATGATTATTATGTTGACTTTTTCTTCATGTTCTTAATAATTGTATGATTGCCACACTAATATTAGCATACACCAGAGTCTAATTTTATGTTGGAGCATTTATTTATATCCCCAGGGGAAGGAAACCTAGATGTGCTTGGGGTAGTGATAGTCCGGAACCGTATAGGTGTGTGCATGTATGTTACCGAGTCAACATTATGATCGACCATACACTAGTCTTAGTTAGAAAATTATCTTGGAGGGTTATAGATAGATATAACGTTAATAGAAAACTAGGGTCAGCATTTTCCAAGCCTAAAGTCATCGATAAGGTGTTTCAGCGCCTTTGCCTTTTTAGGACTAGGGAGAAGCATTCGTGGTGTAGTGCCCGGGACATAATTGTACGGGGGAGATTCAAATTTTCACAGAAGGTAGGGTCGTTGTTGCACTCCCCTAATTACAGAGGTGGTGGCAATGGAAAATTACATGCACCCTACGTGACAGGTATGGGGGAGTGTTGACTATCTACCACACCATGTGTCATAAACACTAGAGTAGGCTTGTACATTTTGTATTTGATAGAATCGAGGATCGAAACAACATCAATCATGTTACGTAAATACTCCCCAAGTTCTAATTTACATAGTTTATTCTCTTGTGATTTGCATGCTAGTAGTTGTTAGTAACCCCCCAAGCCTATTTTAGAAATACTAGCTATTCCTAACACGTGATCGGATCGATAACCCGATCGCGGTTGTGTGTCATTAGGTTTTAGATTCCTAGTATCTCAGTGTACGACCCTGGTCTTGCTACTATCTACCCCATATGTAGCATAGTTGTAGAAATGGGAGTAACAATAAAAACTTTATCTTTGAAACGCTTCTTCTCGGTTTAATTAGTGGATCTCCTATGATTTATTAGCAAAACTGGAAAGGGGCAGGTCACTCTTAATGATGCATAACGCAATTACTCGATCACAGAGAAAGAGTTACTGGTTGTAGTATTTGAACTTGAGAAATTCAGGAAATATTTGCTAGGTACTAAGGTCGCCGTGTACACTGATCATGCGGCACTTAGCCACTTGATGACAAAGAAAGAAGTGAAACCTACACTCATTAGGTGGATACTTCTTTTGAGTGAATTTGACCTTGAAGTGAGAAATAAGAAGGGTAGTGATAATGTGGTGACCGACCATTTGAGTAGATTGACACCCCTTGAAAGCTTAGATCCCACCAAGGATAAACCTAATTTGGAACCATTTCGGGAAGAATTTCCCAATGAATAATTGTTCGGGAGACAACTAGCTGACCTTGGTATGCCGATATAGTGAACTATCTGTCCACAAGGGAGTTCCCTTCCTCTTATGATCAAACTAGAAGGGATAGGTTTGCAAATGAAGCAAAAGGGTATTTTTGGGATGATCCTTACTTGTGGAAGTATTGCACCGACCAAGAGATTAAGAGGTGTATTCCCGAAGATGAACTAGAGCACATCCTTAGAATTTTTCATTCCTCCAGTAGTGGTGGACATTTCAGGAATAAGAGAACCGTCAAGAAAGTAACGGAATGCTGCATTTATTGGCCCAACATGTGGAAACATACCCGAGATTTTATCCTATCATGTGATCAGTGCCAAAAGATAGGAAATATCTCAATAAAAATGAGATGCCCCAAGTTCTCTATATTCCAGTTGAGGTCTTTGATTTGGGGTCATGGGTTCTTTCCCCGATTCTGGTGGAAAACTATATTCTAGTGGCGATGGACTACATGTCCAAATAGATTGAAGCTAATGCGACAAGGAAAAATGATGTGGTGACAGTAATAAGCTTCCTCAAGTTAAACATTTTCTTTCGGTTCGGCGTCCCCCGAATCATGATTAGAGATAGAGGAACCCGTTTTTGCAACAAAGTCATGGAATCCTTGCTTAGGAAATACGGATTGACCAATATGACATCTACCGTGCACCACTCATAAACAAATAGCCAGGTGGAGATTTCCAATCGGGAAATCAAGGCCATTCTCAAGAAGATCGTGAAGCCATCTAGAAAGGATTGGAGTTCCCGGTTAGATGATGCCATTTGAGCCTACCAGACCGCACACAAAACCCTCATAGGCATGTCACCTTTCTGAATCCTCTTTGGTAAGAGATGCCATCTCCCGATTGAACTAGAGTACAAGACACATTGGGTAGTAAAATGGATGAATATGGACTTGAGTGAAGTCGGGAAACATAGTAAGTTGCAACTACAAGAACTTGAAGAACGTAGGCATGACTCCTATGATACCACACTAATCTATAATGAAAGGATGAAAGCACGACATGATGAGAAGATAGTGAAGAAGGACTTTGTGGTGTGACAAAAAGTCCTTGTTTACCAATTTTGGTCACGTCTCTTTCTGGGTAAGGGCGGGTCTATATGTGGTGACCAAGGTATATGCCCAAGGTGTGATAGAGGTAAAAGATGGAAAAACGGCATTAAGGGGCTAGTCAATGGGCAAAGAGTGAAACTCAATTTTGAGTGGAGAAATTTGGAAGTGGTCAAGGAGGGCAATTATCCCTAGTGTTCAAACCCATGCATGAACTATTTGAAAGAAAATAAGTCATGAGGACGACAATAAAGAAACAGTGCTTTGATATTTTTTAGTAGGTTTTGAAATCTCGTTTGTGTTATTTTGAAATTTTTGGTGGTGTTTTAGGGGTTTTTTGTCATCAAATTTTCTGGATGGAACAGTATCATGCTTAGTTTTTGTGTTTTTTAATGCAGGAATTTTGCGAAGAAAATTGAAGGAACAAGTGTTTGGCACGGTTCGTGCCAAGCCTCGTGCTACAATTCGGCAAGAGGCATTTTTACAGCACAAGCCGTGCCATAAGAATGGAGCCAGATAGTTAGTAGAAAACATTGATGACTTCTTTGTGTTTTCAACTTTTTTCTTGCTTTAGTCACATGCATTGGGGAGAATGCATGAACTAAGTGTGGAGGAGGGGTTGGATCACCTTCATATGTGTGACATCTCCTCTATATCTTCTGCTTATCTGTTTTTGGTTTGATTGGGATGTTGATCATGACTACTATTTCCTCTATGTTTTTCCCCTCATTTGATTTCGAAAACACGTGTTGTTTTTGCTGGTTTTCAAAACTTTATTTTATGTGTGAGGGAACCTTTGTAGTTTGTTTGGGATGTTGGAATATTTTGGTGGTGTCATTTTGTTTTGCTTATCTTCATGTAGTATGAATCCCACCTTTGGGACATTTTGTACTACACGCAAAAATTTAAAAAATTGAATAAATAAATAAATATATACCATGCTAAGTTGAATGCTCGAAAGAAAGATTTAGGCAACAATCGAAAAGGCCGAATAGGTTGAAAAACCTGTGCAAAGTGAGAGGCCTTGGTGTGCAAAAAGGTGATAAGTGAGGAAACATTTGTGGGAACCTAGGATGAAAAACCCGAAAGGGCTCCCAGGCAAAATGAGAGAAATTGAAAATTCCTATGGTTCTCTTTGATTGTCATTTGAAATTCCTTTTGGTAGAGTAAGTTAGCTTCACACCCATCTTTGTGAATTTCACCTTTTTATTGTTATGATTGGTTGGATAGATTGTCTTAGATTTTTGCAAATTTCACCTTTTTGGGGAACTCTTGGCATGCTATGTTCCGCTTAGATTTTTTCTCGTTCTTATTTACTTGAGGACGAGTAAAAGTTTAAGTGTGGGAGATTGATATTCACCCAAAAACATGCGTTAATCAATGCATTTAGCACATTTGTTAGTATTTTTGGATGGTTGATTTCTAGGTTAAGTTAGTTTTACATCACAGTGGGTTTAGATAGCCTTTGTTGGTTTTCTTGTCAAAATCCTAACTTTTGTAGATTTATTTAGACCTAATGGATGCTATGTCCTTACGAGCATCTAGATCCTATTTTGTGAGCTCCATTGTAGATTGCTCGTAAGCACTTCAGAGTAGAAGGCCATTCGCAAGGATGGTAGCAGATAGTAGAAGGCCATTCGCAAGGATGGTAGTAAACCAAAGGTCACGCGCTTAATCGTGGTAGAAGATTGAAATGCGCCTAGAAGAAGAGAGTCGAAGTTCGAAGAAGCAAGAAGACTGGCACGACCATGTTATATTGGGCGGCCTGTGCTAGCCAAGATTGGTGGTGCCTAAGTAAGTAAATTGCATGGGCTTCAATGTATTGCACGACCTGTGCAGTTCAAGAAGCTCGTGCGGCTAAGTATTCAGAATAGGTTGTGCCATATTTCAAGGCCCGTGCCCCTTGAAGTTAAGACCCAAAGACCAGCCCACATCGCATGATGAAATGCACAACCGCGCCATCAGTTTCCAGAAAATCAACTCCCATCTAATGCCCCGCGAAGAATTGCATGGGTCGTGCAGTTTAAGTGCTCAAGAAAATGTCCCAGCCGGTGACCCACGAGAAAATGCATGAGTTGTGCACATAGAAGACCAAAGACACGTAGCCAGCCGGCGGCCTGTGCCATACGGCACGAGCCATGCCACACTAGTTGTGTGTTATTACATAGCCCGTGCTAGCTGCCAGCTGGGATTTCCTGGCCTTTGTGGCTTCTTTTAAAGCCCATGTACTATCTACTAGTACATAGCCCGTGCTAGCTGCTAGCTGGGGTTTCCTGGCCTTTGTGGCTTCTTTTTAAAGCTCATGTACTATCAAGAATAAAAAATAGGCATTCTTTCTTAGTTTAATCTTCCTAGTTTTTCCCAAGGGCATTGAATCCAATGAAAAGATTAGGTTCAATGCTTAAGGTTTAATTCTTTAGCTTGGGGATTTAAATTTATATTCATTATTTGGTAGTTATTTTGTGAGGTTCTAAGATCTCCCTATCCTTTAATGCTTATGAATATCATGCTTGATGTGTTCTTTACATTGTTTTTAAATGCATATTTGATATCCTATATTGGTATACACCTTGGTCTATTTTTCATGTATAATGCTAGTATCTTTATCCCCTTGGGAATGTCGCTAGGGTAATAGGGGGAGTAAGAGTTTGCGACCATGTGGGTGTGTCCATGCGAGTCGTGAGCATCGCTTCGATAACTATTCGCTAGTATTAACTCGAAAATGATATCCCGATAGGTAAGGGCATGGTTTTTAGTGGCAACCACGGTTGTGGTAATTCGACAATTATCGTTGCAACCCTAAAGTCATCATGAGATGTCAATCCATTTGCCTCTTTAGTCTTAGGGAGAAGCATTCATAGTGGAGTGCTCGAGATGTAATTCTTTACAAGGAAGAGAAGCTCATGACAGCCGGGCAACTTGATGCAATTTCCTAATTACGGAGGTGGTGTCGATAGAATAATATGTGAGAACCTTTTTGTGACTGTCAAAGGGAAGTGTTGAACATCGATCACACTATGTGACATAAGTATAAGGATAGGTTTATGCATCTTGTATTTGAGAGTCTAGGATCAAAATATTCTACCGATTATGTTATACAAATACCTCAAGTGTTTGTTTGGCATTATTTATTCTCTTATTCTTGCATGCTTATTAGTTCGTAGAACCCCCACCCCCAAACCTTGTTTGCAACATTGACTATTCCCGACACGTGATCAGATTAATGACCCGGTTGCGGTTTTTCATAATTAACCTTTAAATTTATAGCATCTCAGTGGATAGGGATGGCAATAGAGGGGGGTACGGATTATGATACCTCCATACTCATATCGACCTAAAATTTTCATACTCATACCCACCCCAGTACCCCCATGATGGGTAAAATATAAAATTCACTCCGCCCCATCGGGTATTATCTAAAATCCATCCCTGTCCCGTCACCCACTTGAGTCTCCACACCCATTTAAAATCCATTTTACTCACCCCATTTACATCTGATGTGCACCATATAGCATGCGTTAGCTAATGCATTAAACACATTTATTACCATCTTTTGTTTGGTTGATTGCTATTTTTAGTTAGGTTTGCACGACAAAGGGTTTAGACAATCATTATTGGTTTTCTTATCTAAATCCAGCGTTTTGTAGACTTAATTAGAACTAATGGATGTTTTGTATTCATGGGTGCCTAGATCTTCCCTTTTCTTATCATTAGGTGGCTTGTGAGTACTTCTTCTTTTTATTATCTTTTGTAGAAGGTCACAAACCTTAAGTCGTGGTAGTAGATTTGAAGGCCACTCGCAAGGGTGATAGTAGACTTGAAAGCCACGAATCTCAACTCGTGGTAGTAGATGGAATGGGAACCAAAGAAGGCAGATTCTGAGTTCACGAAGGCCAAGTCTAAAGTGGAAGAATTTTTTTCTGGGAATTGCACGAAGTTAGAGGAAAGATCCAAGAAAATCAGCACTTGACGATTGTACCATTGGATTCATCTTCTCGAGCACTATGGAATCGACTACAAGAACACTCAAATCAAACTAATGGTTCATCTGCACCGGAGCAAAGAAGATTGGCAACCGAACCAGCAGTGGTCGGCACATACCACACTAGATTGGCACGAACCAGAGGCTAGCACGGCATGTGTCAGGAAACCATGTGATATGAATCTCCTTGCAAAGACTCTGGATTGCAAAAAATCGGATCTTTATTTATTTGAGGATCTCGCCCAACCCAAATAAATGCACGAATCGCAGCGTCTAGCCCGCAAAGTACACTCAACTCGACTTATAAGCGTCTAGCCTGCAGGGTACACTTACAAGGTTTCTCTACAAACGTCTAGCCCGCA
>JAULKM010019846.1:0-14282 GCA_032355605.1 Rubia tinctorum
TCTAGGCTTATATTCACCCTTGTATGCATGAACCCTTAGGAATATCCCTCTTCTCTGTGGATGACCCCGACTTGCCAACTATCTACTTAGTTGTATTTAACAAGCATATTGGGCTTAAAAATATTATCTTTGAGAGGTACGACGATGACCTCCCATGTTTGAAGAGCTTCGAGGGGTGAATTTGAAGTTTAACCCAAGTAAGAGTGTAAATGAAATAGGGGTTGGAAAATATCTTGGATTCATGGTATCCGAGAGGGACATCGATGTTAATTCTGAGAAAGTCGAGGCCCTAATGAGAATTAAGATTCCACAGATGCTGAAGGATTTGAAAAATCTCACTTGGTTCTTGGCAGCTTTGAGTCGATTCATTCCGAAGGGAGCTAAGAAACATTTGTCCTTTTTCGATGTGCTCTGAAGAGCAAATAAGTTTGAGAGCACAAAAAGATGTGAAAATGCATTCAAGCAGTTGAAAGAGTATCTTCGAGTACTGCCAACTCTTATGAAGCCGGAGAGAGGTGAATTTATGTTCTTGTACATCTCTGGCTCTCCTTTGGCTATCAGTGCAGTGGTTGTCAAGGATAAGGAAAGGAAACAACATCCCATTTACTTTGTTAGTCGAGCTCTATAAGGGCTTGGGACTAGGTAAATAACCTTGAGAGATTGAAATTGGCGCTGGTACATGCCGCAAGAAGGTTGCGCCACTATATACTTCCAGGGACATATGATAGTACTGCTCACTAATCATCTCATTAGACAGTTTATTCTAAAACCACACTAGTAGAGAGAGCTCCATTAAAGGTAACATTATAAGGGGTTTTCTTTAGAGCTGCCTTAAATTGAGGTCCAGAAGGGGTTTCGAGTTCGGAAGTCACTCCCAAATCTCTTTAAAGGTGGTTCAAATTAATTAAAGGTGGTTCTTTCTTTAATTGTGATCGATTAAAGGTGGTTCCACCTTTATAACAACCTTTAATTAAGAGCTGGAAACACTTACAAGTTCATAAGTGCTATCCCTGGTCACCTTTATATTTTGAAGGCGGTTCTAAAAGCATAACCGCCTTTAAATGGCTCGTTTTGGCCCAAACCCATATACTTAGGAACATTTGGTAACCCATGGCCACAAGACCTATTTTCTTCTACCCATATCACCCTTCTGTATTACTCTTCCTCTCCCAACTTCTGTCTCACGGATCTCCACAGCCACCACCCTCACTTCCCTGCCATCACACCGCCTCACGTCACTCTTCTTCTTAGCCACCAATCTCAGTTGTGCTGCTCCTTCTCCACCGTGAGCTCAGTCGTGCTGCTCTCCTCCCCTCTATAGCTTAGTTATACTATTTTACTTCTCTGTCGTGAGCTCCATATCCGCCTCTCCACTCTTCTGTGAGTTCCTTCTCCGCCGCTCAACTCCGCCATGATCCCTCCTTCGCTACTTGACTAAACCGTGAGTTCTTTGACCGCTACTCGACTCCATTTTAAGCTCCTTCTCTGCTCCTCAAATCTTCCATGAGCCTCTTCTCTACCGCTCAACTCTCCCGTGAGCCTCTTCTCCGCCGCTCGACTCCGCTGAGAGATCCTTCTCCGTGTGAGCTCCTTTATGGGCTTGCTGAAAAAAATTTCCAAAATTTATTTTTTAATGTGCTTTTTTGGGTTTTCTCAATTTATTGAGTTCCTGTAATTTCCTAGGTTTTCTATACTGTCAGAAACCTATGGTGCAACTATTTTTTTCGAAGGTCAGAAATAGGTTCCGAGTTCGGAACTATTTTGGACCCTCTTAAAGGCGGTTATTGACTTTAATGAATGGTGGAGCCATAGAAGAAGGTTATAAATTTCCTTCTTTGGTTCGATAGAATCCCCTTTAATAACCTTTCCTCTATCTTCGGGGGGAATATTAAAATGGGTTGTGAAGTTGGGAGAACATGATATACATTTTCACTCAGGACAACAATTAAAGGTCAAGCTCTTTCAGAATTTATAGTAGAGACTATGGTGCTGATTGAAAGAGAAAAGGATATTCGAAAGAAGGAAATTTGTAAGTTGTATATGTATAGTTCCTCGTACTTGGGAGGAAGTGGAGCAGGAGTATTGCTCACTAGTTCTGAAGGTAAGGATTATCCATATGTGTTGCACTTTTTGCTCAAGGCCATGAACAATGAGGCCAAATATGAGGCATTGGTCATTGGGTTGCGTTTGGCTAAGGAGTTAAAGGTGGAATTTTTGGACATTTATTGTGATTCTCAAATAGTGGTTTATCAGGTTAATGGAGAATATGGCCTATTGAATGTCATCTGAAGAGATATCTATAGGTAGTGAAGCCCATCCTGACACAGGTACCAAGAAATGAAAACCACAAAGAATATGTTTTAATCAAACTCACTTCATCAGATTCTGGGGCCCAACCTCAAAGATAGTTGCTCATGGACACTTTAAACAGGTGTAACTTCGAGGAGCAGTCAGTAATGGCTATTGAGAAGGAGAACACTTGGATGACACCTATTGTAAATTATCTTCAAGATGGATATTTTCCTGCGGATATAGTTGAAGTGATAAAGATAAGACTTAAAGCAGCTAGATCTGTATTGCAACATGGGATATTATATTAAAGGGGGCATCTGCAGCCATTGCTTTGATGTGTTACTCCTTAGGAGGCTGACTATTTGATCAGAGAAGTTCATAAGGGTATATATGGTAGTCACCAAGGGGCACAATCTGTGTTGAGGAGGCTCATTCGAGCCGGATATTATTGGTGTATGATGTTTAACGATACTAACAGGTACATACAGGCTTGTTATCAATACCAAAAGCATGCACTGATTACCCATGTCCCCCAGAAAAAGATGATGAACATTCACAGTTCGTGGCCATTCGATAAGTGGGAGGTCGATCTAGTGGGACTTTTTCCAGAGGCCCCGGGAAAGTTCAAGTTTCTTATTGTGGCTATCCATTATTTCACAAAATTAGTTTAAGTGGTGCCTTTGACCAACATGAAAGGGAAGTCAGTGATTATATTCCATTGGAAGAATATTATATGTCGCTTTGGGATTTTGAAGAATATATAACTAATAATGGGGCGCAGTTTGTTCATGTTTCGTTTAAAAATGGTGTGAGGAATATAAGATATAGCAGAAGGTGACAAATGTATATCATCCCCCGGTAAACGGTCAAGTGGAAACAACAAAATGAATGATTGTGACCGGTATCTGAGAAAGACTCAAAGGGGCCGAAGGGAACTGGATATGTGAAGTACCTAGTGTTTTATTAGCATATAGAATGGCCGAATATTCTACCGCAGGGGAAACACCTTATAGCCTAGTTTATGGCTTTGAAGCCGTGATTCCCACGGAGATAGGGGTGCTGAGCCCTAGGTTGATAGCTATTTCAGAAAGGGGAGTTAATAATGAGTCCTGATATGGTGGAAGAAATATGAGAGTTGGCATCGTTCCATGAGGCTAAGGTTAAGGAGAGAGTTAAACGCTATTATGATCAAAGGGGTAGGAAGGTCCAGTCAGCCCGGGAGATCTGGTGATGAGGGAAAATAAGAAGAGTCAGCGTGAGCCTAAAGGAAAGTTGCTTGCTAATTAGGAAGGACCTTACAAGGTAGTGAAAGCATATCCGTGAGGTAGCTACATTCTAGAAACAATGTATAGTGTTTGCGTTCCGAGAAGATGGAATATTGTTAACTTACGAAAGTATCACTAACTTTAAAGAAGTGAAGCATGGGGATTCGAGTAAAATGGTGATAAGCAGCACTCAATGTAATAGTTCCAGCTTCGTATGCTACAAGCTGCAGCTGAGAATTCAAGTGAAATGCAGATAAGCGACACTCCTTTTAATAGTTCTAGCTTTGTATGCTACACATTGTAGCTGAGGATTCGAGTGAAATGCTGATAAGAGGCACTCCTTGTAATAGTTCTAGCTTCGTATGATATGCGTTGCAGCTATGGATTTGAGTGAATTACTGATAAGCTGCACTCATTGTAATAATTCCAGTTTCGTATGCTAGATTCTACAACTTATAACTCAAGCTATATGCTTATAAGCTGCACTCTCCTTATGTTAGTTATAATTTCAAATTGTAACCTCTGCGATTGACGACTTATGCTGATAAGCTACTTGGCTTATATTAAATCTAATCTCACATTCTATGCGCAGTAGTTGATGACAAGTTACATGTTGAACTTTTCATGTTAATACCCATATTTTATATGCAATGAAATGCAAACAAAAAAAAGGATATATAATGTGTCAAATATTAAAGTTATCATTATATAGTATTTGAGGGGCTACAGTACTTAAGAAGAAGATAAATTAGACCTAGAATGTTAAACCATGTACGATAGTACATTAAAACATACAAAGGAAATTCGAAGCCAAAATCATATTTTCCTAATTTATGGAACTAATTTTCCTAGCTTTTCCTCTAGTTGTTCAAGTTCTTACATTTTAATACCATTTGTGTGTTGAAAGTTGCACTCTTTCTCTTCTTCAGGATACTCAGGAGTATATATCACAATCTTTAGCCGAGAACATTTCGATTTTGAACTTGAGGGATCAATTTCCAAGTTGCTCAGCTAAATTTTTTCATATTTTGGAAATTTTCTGTTATTACCACAAGATCTTTTCTCTTTTGTGTTCTCATTAGATTGTGGATTCTTTGAAGATCTGTAGCCTTTAATGCACTTTTTAGTCTTCGACTTGCTAGAGGGTGAAGATCTTAGTTCTCTTGAAGGAGGGTTAATATGAGGGAACTCTTTTAACCACTCCAGTATGGCTTCAATAGTTGCCTTCTGACAAAAGGTTCCCTTCATGTAAACCTAGCGATTAAAAATCCAACTGATGGATGCCCTAAGTAAAAATTCAGGGAGGTTATCCACGATTTTTGGATGGGTAATACAGTGGTATAAACCATGGGCTCAAAAGCTTCCATGGTAGAGTGTAAGTTTATCCTCCAATTCTTTAATCTTTCCCACGAGTGAGTATTCTCAGCACGAACAAGTTCAACCACTAATGGGTCTTTATTGACAACTTCATCCTTTTTGGATAGAGCCTTGTTAAGCCTTCCAATTCCTTTTAGAGCTATCTCATAGAGCTGTACCATCTCTCTTACTTGATATTTAAACTTATAAGCTTCCGTTCGACTGAGATTAAGACCAGCCTTGATCAATGGAAGCCTAGTTGCATCAGCAAGATAACGAGAAAGGGACCCAAATTGATTTATTATATGATGAACCATTTATTTATAATCCTTCTCAATAGAATCGAAGCTTTCAATGACCACGAGAGGTACCACACCGCTATATTTACTTGCATCGAGGTCCCTTAACAAATCCTTAAATACAGGATGCTCGCCACTCTACCAAGACTTTAATTCTTACTTTATATGATGGTTTTTACTATGCCAAGATCCTCGTTCTTCATTGCATTTAGAAAGATCTAACATAGACATCATTAGGGTTTCTCTGGTTTCATTCAGCTCTATTCGAGTTTTAGAGAACTCTTCGTAAATGCATTGCAAATTTCTTATCAAAGCATTAAACTACGAAGACAAATTTTTATAAATAATTAAGGGAGAATGAGTAGTCAAGATACTTCTTCAATAAAAGAAAAATATAAATACATGAGGAGGCCACAAGAGGCAAACTCTATATCTTTTACCCTACTCTAGTAACGTTCTCTTTGGCATTTGTGTGAGCATAGGTTTTGATAGCCTCTTCCTCGATTAATGGATGATGAACTTCCCCAGTGCATCTCTCGGAGCTATTATCTCAATGGAAAGAGCTCAAACTTCCTCAGAGGTATAGAACCAACCAGAGGACCTCAAATTTTTTGGGAAGGTGAAACTCATGCCACCATTATCAACTGTCTCCTCCCACTTCATATCTAGAGTTTGGGCATTAGGTTGGAGGAAAGATTTTGGGAGCTTGATCTCTTCCTTAGAGAAAGAGAGAGACAGTTTTGGCAAAAAGTCATCGTTGATCAAAGAGTTGCACCCAATGCCTTTTTCCAATTTGAGTGTCTCGAGGAAAAAATTGTACACCTCCCAACTCTTCATCAATATATCCTTAAAAGCCTCACACAAGAGAGCTTGGTCTTCAGAACCTTCAACCACCTTTTCCTTTTGCTCAAAGGTGTCCTTCTCAAGTGAATTATTTTGGTTCTCAGCTTCGAGGTCCAAAATCCTCTTCTTGGAAGCTTCAAGCATCTCTATTAGGTTCAAATTTCCAATATCCTTTTTCTAAACCTCGGAGAAGCTTGGCATTAGTAGAATCCAGCATTTGCAGGAGGGAGGAGAAGGAGGAGACTTTTGAGGTAAGAGAGGAAACTTGCTCCTCGATCCTATGAGCCACCCGGTAAAGTGTTACGTCACCTAAGAAATTATAGGAAACTAGAAAAATAAAGTATTTCAAGAAAGGTCTCAACATTTTACTAAGGGGCAGAACAAAACTCAAGAATAGAGACGAACCTGGGAATCTTTAGCAAAAGTCATTAAGACTTTTTCCTCTAAGAGAAGAACAATCAAGGTTGTTGAAAGAATGTTCGAGGAGAGAAACTAAGGGTTTGAGATATGAGCCTGAATGGGAGAAGGAATACCTTGGGAAGTTTTGTCATTTGTCCCCTTATTTGGTGGCCACTTTGAAGAAAGATTTGCCTCATGTTTCCTCTTGGGCCACTCCTTGGTTACCCCATGGTTGTACTTGAACAGCCCCACACGATGTCGTTAAACAAGAGAGGAGGATTGATGTTTCAAGGGTCAAAAATATGAATTATGTTGTAGCTCCCATTCCGAATACTATGCTACCTAAAGGGTAGATAGTGGCCAGAACAAAGTCGTCCATAGAGATGTAAGAGTCAACTAAACACAACCGCAATCAGGTCATCAATCTGATCACATTTAAGGAATAGCTAGTATTGGTAAAACAGGATTTGGGGGGATATTTGCTAAAACACTATTATCATGCAAATAACAAGCTAACAAACTATGTAAACTAGCACTTGGGGGTATTTACTTAACATGATCAATGTTATATCGATCCTCGATTCCATCACATACAAGAACTACAAACCTATTATAGTTTTTATGACACGTGGTGTGGTCGATGGTCAAAACTCCCCATACCTGCCACGTAGGGCACACATGAAATCTTTCATCGTCACTGCCTCCGTAATTAGGGAACTGCAATAATGGCCTTGCCTACTGTGCAAATCTGAATCTCCTTCTGAATATTATGTCCTGAGCACTACACCACGAATGCTTCTCCCCTGGCCTAAAAAGGAAAGGGGGTGAAGCACCTTATCGATGGCTCTAGGGTTTCAAATCGCTAACCCTAGTTTCCTACTGTAGCTATCTCTATCTGTAAACCTTTGATCCAATTCTTCAGTTAAGACTAGTGTATGGTTGATCGTAACGTTGACTTGGAAACCCACATGCACACACCCATACGGTTCTGGACTATCGTTACGCCAAGAACATCTAGGTTTCCCTCCACGGAGAATATCAATAATTGCACCAAGATGAAAGTAGACTACTGTGTGTGAAATTCGTAGTGTGACAATCATGCAGTTTATAAGAACATGAATAACAAGGAAATATAATAATCACAAACACGTAGAAAAAGGTAGATCCAAGGAATCTCACAAAATAAAAAATAATCCTTAAATACAAATACAAGTAAATAAAATATTCCATAAGCATTGAACCCAGATATTTCATTAGATTCAGGTCCTTTGGGCAAAATAAAAATATAGAGACAAAGAGAAAAGATTCTAGAGAGAAGGAAGAGCTCATTTCTCTCTCTACCCTACCCTTGAAGTCTAAAAAATAAGCATAAATTTCAACCCTAGTAGACATAGGTCCATATATATAGTAGTAGGGAATTGGGACTTGAAAAGGCCCAAAATATTACTAAAACCCCTTGAACCTGCAATTGATGAGGCCAGTAAAAAATGACATGGGCTGTGCAGCCTTATGCTGACGCATACCACACAATCAGGCACAACCAGGGTTAGGTCGTGCTGGCGCGGACTGCAAAGTCTGGCACGGACACCGTTTTAAACTTCTGATTCTCTCTTCCCGTACACTGCAAGGACTTTTTTCTATATTGAATGATGTGGGCCATGTCAATTTTCACACCCAGTGGGCTGGTCTTCAAATTTGGAACATCAAATAATGCGAACCATGTGAAAAGGCGCAATCTGCATCCATACTTAGCCATTGGAGCAAATTAGAAGATACGAGTTGCACTGATTGACACGGTACATGCCAAGGGGTTGTTGCATGGTCCGTGTTGGCTGTTATGAGCCGTGCTAGCCACCCGTTGCACGGGCCATGCTAGGCTGGGTTGGCTCGTGCCAAATGCTTCGTGTTGGCCGGTCGGCCGGCCTGTTGATGCCACTTTTAATTTTGACCTTTTTTTAGCTTCCACTTTGCCTTTTCTGGCTCAGTTCCATCTACTACCATGCATTTAGGTCTGTGGCCTTCTATCTACTACCATTCTCGCAAATGGCTTTCAATATATACCATTCTTGCGAATGACCTTCAAATATCTTCTACAATCCTCACGGATGACATTCTATAAAATGATGTCAAAATACTCATGAGAAAACTAATA
Source organism: Rubia tinctorum (assembly GCA_032355605.1). NCBI lineage: Eukaryota > Viridiplantae > Streptophyta > Magnoliopsida > Gentianales > Rubiaceae > Rubia > Rubia tinctorum. The sequence goes on from JAULKM010019846.1 coordinate 8,607, forward strand.
GTAAGTTCACAAAGGAAAATATTAGTGCTTAAATACAAATTGTCAATTAGATTCAATTAAGTCTACAAAACTTTGAATTTAGATAAGAAAACTAATAATGGTCATCTAAACCCTTTGTAGTGTAAACCTAACTAAAACTAGCAATCAACCAAACAAAACATGATAATAAATGTGTGAAATGCATTGGTTAACGCATACACAAAGTTTCACGTCAATCCTCCCACACTTAAACCTTTACTCGACCTTGAGTAAACAAAAATGAGAAAAGATCTAAGAGGAATGTAGCGTGCAAAGATAAGTTAACAAATACATTCACCCTATTCCTAAGCTACCTAGTTTCCCCAAATATTGTAAGAATCTCACAACTCTGACTCTCCCCGAAGAAGCTAAAGTAACCAATCCACCAAAAATCTATCAAAGAAAAAGGCAAAGTAAAATGATAAGTGTTAAACTAGCTTATTCTGTTGAAGAAGCCGGAAAAGACAATTCAAGAAATGTTGCCAAAGCATTTGCCAAAGATGGCCAAAACACGTTCAAATTTTAGTTTCTGATTTCTCTCATTTTTCATAGTAGTCCTTTCGGGTTTTCATCCTAGCATTCACATGTTGAGCTCACTTCTCACCTTTTTCCACATGGCCTCCATTTTTGCCTAGGTTTTCCAACCTATTGGGGCCTAGCCTCTCATTTTTGCCTATGTGTTTCAACCTACCTGGGATTTCTTCCCATTTTAACCCAAATTGCCCTTTCAGGTTTACAACCTAACCCATTTTTTTTTCAATTTTTCAAATTTTTTTTGTGTAGCTCAAACCAAAATCCCTTCCCAAAACATCCCTACAAGGAAGATATACACCTTAAAGATGAAACACACTACCAAAGTTCATCCAAAACACCACCAAAAAAATGACAACAAAAACACAAAGGAACCATGATGAAAAACTCCAATGTGTTTCACTACTCCCTTCACCAAAATTGAGCTTTTCATTGTCCCCAATGCAATGAAAAGATAAAAATCATAAGTGAAGAAGATAAAAGTAGTAGAACTCAATCATATGATCCCGAAGGGTCTTCCCTCAAATGCCTCGTCTCACGCCTCCTTCTTCTTTCTTCAAGTCTCATTTATAGCATCTCGATGGGAAGAATGTCTCAAACAACATCAAGCCTTGATATATGGAATATCTCAATCAATTTATCAATAGCCTCTTCTTGAGCATCCACCCTCTCATCCACAATAGTAAACTCATCCTTCACTTCTTGCTCGATGGAGTCCAACCCGGATTCTAAAAATTGCATGGTGCCCTTCATATATTTTAACCTAGTAGTGAAATCCTCCAATTTTAAACTCATCCCTCCTACTGAATGATCGGGATCTTGCACGATTTGGATAGAACTCACAAGTTGTTCCTCAAACGTGCGCAATTGGTCGAGGAAGTCTGAGGGTAGGTGAGTGCGGCTAGATGGTGCCCTTGATGGAGTCTCACTATTCTCCTCCTCAATTTCTATGTCCGAGCTTGATAGAACTCTGAAGAAGTCCTTCCCAAACCACGGTTTGGGTGCTAGAAACGAGTCCTCCAATAAAGTGTCTTGGTTGATAATGATGCGCTCTAGCTGTGGAAGGATCCTGAAATTGCAAATTGTAAAACAACTGTACAACTACAAAAATTGGTCCTTTGAGGTTGTGGTAGCAATCATCGAGGCCCTCGGTAATTTATACATAGTATGCCACATTCTGGAACAACCTAAGTTCTCCAATGCAAATGGAGAATGAACTGGATGCCTCAATTGTTGGGCCAAGAGCCTGACCATGCCTCCCAATGGTATCTTGCCACATTTTTTTGTTTCCCTAATCATTCCTCCACAAAGGGCTCCACCATATTGGGGTAGAAAGTCCTCTTTGGAGTCATCGCCTAAAAGACTGGGATGTCCGAACTGGGATACTGTGAGATCTCTCAGTGACATAATACCCTCATGGATAATAGTTGCTGGATATACCACAATGTCGGATGGACAATCACGGTACTCTTTCTTAGATGCTTCCTCTCCGTGCCCGAGAGAATCCTCCAAAAAGTGCTAAATGAAAACGTAAGGCCTTACTGGTGTGTCCTCATAATCTTCTTCCTGTTCTTCCACCTGAATGCTTGTGCAATGTCCCGATGCGACATAGTGTATTCTTTGTCATCCAAGTGGAAATTGATGACTCTCTTCCCCTCATTATTCATTGCTTTCTCCAAGGTTTTCCAAAAACTCCGAAGTCTACCTTATTTGAGTCTTGGAATGCTTGTCTAAGAAACCCTTTGGCCTATTCGGCCTAGAAAATAAGTGACGGGCTCGAGTATACCTAGAGCTCTAAAGGTCACCTTGCATGCAAACTTTGTCTCCGATATGGTCCTCTTTAGGCTATTCAAATATTTCCATCTTTGGGCCGCACTCTCGGAAATGGTTTTTAATCCCATTAAATTTTCAACAACAAAGGTGGGGTTATAAGAAAAGGAATTTTCTAGCTCGTGTGTCCCAACCTTAGCCGGCTTCTTCCCTTTGTCACCCCTAGAAGTTGATCCCTTTTCCGGCCTACATCTCTATGGGGTCATTCTATCACAACAAGAAAAAGGTGATAGTTCAAGAATATACCAAGGGATGCATCAAGTATCATTTAAGAAGAACAATCTTTCCAAATAGCCTACACATTCCAAATCATGCTATTTCAACATAAAAACTATCCAATCAAGAATCATTCTCCCTAAACAACAAACTTATGGAAAATCATAGCATCCTGTCAAGATGATTTATGCAATTAAGAATCATTTCTTCTTAATCACCAACACCAATGAAGATCATATCATCAAAGTAAAAGAACATGTACTTCCCCCAGACTTAGTTCAAAACAAGATCATTCATACAACTCAAGCATTTCCCAAAAACACATCTATCTTTTTCCGAGATTCAAGCTCCTTATCCCAACATTATTTTTCTACATAAAGCTAGTAAATATAAAACTCAAGGTATTACCCAGAATTTGAATCTTAGAGTTGAAAAATACACACAAGAAGAAGAAAAAGTGCTAATTTTTGAGAGAAAAAGCTCCAATTTTTTAGTGTCACCAAAATGAAGTGAGAGTGAGTGTTTTTGAGGGACTTGAATTAGCTAAATCATTCCTATTGGTGGGAAGACGTACTATGGATTCCTATTTTTAACAATTATTCTCCTCTAAAAGAAGGTGATCCAAGAGGGAGGTATAAATGAGATAAGGATGGCATTTTTTATATTAAAAATATAGGGGACAAAAGTAACAATTAATTAATGCATAAGGGAGGTGTGAATGTTTAGTATAGTACCAATTACATGTACAATCCTTGGAAATAAAATATTTACTGAATTAATGGGCTAAAAATGCATGTTTTGGCTTGAAATTCAATTTTCAAAGATTTGCATTTTTTGGCCCAAATAAAACAGCCACACAAGGCCAGACACGTGGCCAGCCTTGAGTTCAGCGTGCCTGACACAAGGCTAACCTCATTCTGAGGGTGCCTGACATGTGGCTTGATTCGTGTTAAAGGGGTCTGGCACGAAGCGGCCAGTGAACGGGGTCTTTTTCCCTAGTTCCTTCTTTTTTTTCGAAAAAACTGTCAGCCAACAAGTCCTATTTCTTTGCACCCAAAAGCACAAGATTCAAACTTAAAATTTGTCAGTCAACAATATTTTCATCCCAAGACCCTTTGTCACACACAAAGACATGCAAAATCTATCTACGGAAGATATCAAAACAAAGCAAGAAAAAGCACTGTATTATTATTGTCGTCCTCACGACTTACTTCTTCATGCATGTTAATAAAAAAGAACCTATTGTTTAGTCCCCAAAGTCACCATTGGCATCTCCACCCATGATGACATCACTGTGGAGAGGTCTCCACAAAATTATATCCTTACCTTTTTGTGCTTTCTTTACCAAAGAGAGTGAATATCCATACCTAGCCAACGTCGAGTCCTTAGCTATTTCTTTGGGTTTAGGAGGTGGTCGAAGATGTTTTACATCCTCTCCACTCTCAATTAACCACTACATGTTAGTGAGCATAGAAAAACAATCCAAGATACACAAGTCATCATAAACATCATGCAAAGCATAAGTCTCATCAACATAATCATCAAAATTGAAGTGCAAGGTAGGATTTCTTTCATCAATCAAATATTCATAAAGAATTTCATGATCTAGGCTATCTTCAATAATATCATCAATAGCTACATCAAGGCAATCATCATTATCAATCATGAAAGAGTTTTCACATTGAGAAAGTTCATCACACAAAGTTATGTCCTTGCACACAAAAGAGGGATTAGGTGAATCCTTCTTAGATTTATAAATACCGAACTACACCTTATCAATGTCATACTTTAGGGTTAGTGTTCCCAAATGAACATCTATCTTAGTTCTTGACATTTTAAGAAAAGGTCTCCCAAATAAAATTGAGGGTGCACCACCATCGCGCGCTACATCAAGAACATAGAAATTTGTCGGAAACACTGATTTTCTTATTCTAACCATTACGTCCTTAAGTAAACCTTAAGGGCTAGTTTGAGAGTGATTGGCTAATTGGACAATTACACAATTTTCCTTTGGTTCACCCATGTCTAGGTTCTCATAAAGGCAGGAAGGGATTACATTAATAGATGCTCCTAAATCAATCATAGCATTTTCACCAATTTACCTCCTAAGGATATAGAAATTGAAAACATATCGGGGTCATCACATTTCTTAGGAAAGTTCCTATAATTAAGAGTAGCTACTCCCCTTATTTTAAATTTTCCTAACTAGCTAATTGGTTTGTTACTTTTCTTAGTGCATGCAACTTTCAGGAATTTAGCATAAGAAGGAACATGCTCAATCAAGTCCAAAAGTGGAACGCTGATCTCAACCTTCTCAAAGATCTTACAATTCTGCTCATCACTAGTTGACACCTTCTGCCTTCCTCTGGGGAAAGGCGATGGAGGAATTACCCCACCTCCGATGTAGGAAGATCGTTGACAGGCTCCTCCTCTACAACCATTTAACGCTCCATCAATGAAGTTGGTTTTTTTTTCTACAACCAAGTCATCTTCTTACAATATTTCCTTCTTGGGCTCGCGCACCTCCTTCCCTCTCCTTAGCTTCAAAGTACTCACATTCCTTGGATTGATCTCCGGTTGGGAAAGACGTTTTCCAAACTCTCTGGCCTCAAGTTAGCTCTTCGAGGTGGCCAGTTGTCTGACTTCGTTTTCAAGATTTTTTTTTGCTTGAAAAATCCCTAGTCCAACATCATAAATCTCATGCTTTCTACGCTCCTCAAAAACATCTTGCTTCTTAACCGATTGGGAGACAGCTTCTAGAATTTCTTCTTGATCCGACTTGTAGAGTGAGGTGTTGTTAGAAGGTCCTTCACACCTTGGATAGGATTGAGGTGAAGCTTGTCCGCCTCTATTGTACCCTTGCACTTGATTCTCCTTGAGCCAAAAAAAGTTGGGGTGGTTGATGAGATGTCAAATGCATGTGTTTTCTAAAGCATTTAACATCTCTTTTGTTATCTTTTTGTGGTAAGATTGCTAGATTTAGCTAGATTTACATCATAAGGGCTTTAGATGACCGTTTTCGGTTTTTGTATCTAAATCCTTCATTTTGCAACCTAGCTGAGTCTAATGGATTTTTGGTCC
>JAULKM010019855.1:0-14282 GCA_032355605.1 Rubia tinctorum
CCGGCGCGCGGAGGGAGCTTTGGAGTTGTGAGCTTGGCACAAAAGGCATAGAGACTGGGGTAGCATCAGACATCCCGACACGAGTTCGAATATCCTTGGCATACTTTGCTTAGCCGAGAAGTAAACCCAAGGCATATGGTGTAACTTCCAAACCAAGAAAGTGGTGAAGAGTGCCCAAATCCTTGATGGCAAACACCCGATCTTTCCAATCAATGAACTGTCATAGAAAAGTTGGGTCCTATAAGGATAATGTCATCGACATAAACTAACATGTATAGTAATAACGAGCCTCGAGAAAGAACGAAAAGGGAAATGTCAGATGAACTTCATAGAAACCCTAGCTGAAAAAATAGGCATTGAATAAAAGAAACTAGGCTGGCAGAGCTTGATTTAAACCATAAATGGTCTTACGCAAGTGACAAACATAATATGGATGAAGTGGGTTCCTGTAACCAACTAGATGCACATTATATACTGAAGTATTGAGAATGCCGTTGAAGAAGGCGCTCTTGACATCCAGCCGATGAAGAGGCCAGAAGCTCATTGTAGCAATAGCCAGAACAGTACGAACTGTGGAGGCTCTGACCGCCATACTGAAAATGTGATCAAAGTCAAATCCCAGAATTTGCAAAAAACCTTATGCAATAAGCCTAGCCTTATGACGCCCAATAGTGCCATCTGGACAATACTTCAGTCGATAAACCCATTTGAAGCCAACAATGTTGACATCCGATGGGCGTGGCACCAAATCCCAGGTGCGCTGGCACGAAAAACTACTATCTCATCATCCATAGCAGAACCCCATGATGAATCCTGAAGAGGATTGCGATATATGGGGGCTCGGACTGAGAAAGTAAGGCAACAGTAAAACCAAGAGCAACGATAACATAATAATCACTGCGCTGAATAGCCTCAATCACTGATCGAGCAGCCATCCAATGAGTGCGAGACCAAGGGGGAGAGACCGTAGGAGCACTCGCGATCGGTGAAGTGGCCGGAAAAAGGACTGACGAACCAGTTAGGTTGGTCGGCGAACGAGGTGAGCTAGTCAATGGCGAGATGGACGGAGCAGGATGCGTCAGCGTGGCCACTGTATGGTCTGAATCGGTAGAGCAGACAAAACCTGGCGCCGAAATCAGTGAGGACGATAGCATCGATGAGTTAGGAGGGTTGGCAACCGAAGTGACAAGCTGAGCAAGAGGAGATGCCACTGTGGAAGAAGAAATAATATCTACTGATGCATCAGCGGGATCCAAAAAAGTATAAATGTCCAGAGAGAACAGAGACACTGAAGTAGAACCATCGGCATAAGGGAAGGAATTGTCGTCAAACCGAGCATGTCTGTCGACATATATCTTTCCATACATAGGATCCAAACATCTCTTTTACTGGGAGTTGTACCCAATAAAAAAATATAAGGCAAACTGCGAGTTTGTGAGCAACATATGGACGAAGATAAGGGTACACACGACAACCAAATACATGGAAGTTCGTGTTTATAGCAACCCGACCATTAATAACTTCATATGGTGATCCTCCTCCAAGAACAGGAATGGGCAAGCTATTTATGGTATTAACGGTTGGAACAAAAATGCAAGGCAAATAAGAGAAAGGGACATGAGACTGGTAAAACATAGACAAGCCCATCTCAGAAATGTTGCAGTGTTTGCGCTAAGTCTGTCCATTGTGCTCAAGAGTATACGGGCAAGAAATCTGATGGTGAATGTCTTTGTCTGAAAGTGAGAGCGTAAGGGGCTATTTACGAACCCAATCTCCTATCACTTTGAAATACCTCCGTGGTGAAAGAGAAGTGGTTCTCCACAAAAGCCCCAAAATGGCAATAAACAACCCAAAAATCATAGTTTCGGTGCAGTGGGTAAAACCACAAGAATTGGGAATGGTCATCAAGGAAAATTGCATAGAAATGGAAACCATCTGCAACTAAAATAGAAGAGGGTCACCCATAAGTCACAATGGACTTAATCAAATACTCATACATCACGTTTATCATTTGTATGAAAAGATAATCGCTTCCCTTTAGCCGTTTCACATGTATCACAAAGGGTAGGTTTAGGCAAAATCGATGAGACAGGTAAAGATCCAGAAGATCAAAAACTAAAAATAACGGAATGCGGAACAGGACCAAGACTAGCATGCCATGTTTCAAAAGACGCACGCGACTCATTTGATTCCACAATAGATACACCATAGTCTAAAATTTAAAGACTATCCTCATTATGACCGTGACCCAAAGTTTCCCTAGTGATTTTATGCCAAATAATAAATGAACGACCATCAAAGCAGACAACATTATTTCAATACAGAGTTAATTTGCTAATTGAAAGAAAAATTTAGTAATATCAGACACAATAAGCACATCATAACGAGATAAAGACTTATAAATCCAAGAATCACCAACATGCGTAATAGGAAGTTTAGAACCATTACCAACATAGACATGAGCAAAATCAGCATAAGGTATCACATGATCAACTATAGTGAGAGATGATGTCATGTGTTTTATAGCGCCAAAATCCAAAACTCACTTGAGGCCACACTGCTTAAAAAGACCACCAAAGTGTGCCATAGTGAAAGGATACAAAAATGAGCAAGAAAATTCAGATATAAGGATTGGTTCGTGCAGGGACGCGCTGGAGAGTAGCTCGGGCGTGGTTTGACGCGCAGGATGGCGAACCGCGCTTGGATTGACGAGGTGAGAATCTGATGCGCAAAAAGGCAACTAAGCACGTGTTTGTCACGCGCTAGTGAATTGAAGAGCGGATGCGGCCTGAGAGCTCGTGGATCTTACGCGCCAAGTTTGCTGAACTGATCGCCGGACGAATTCGCCAATTTGCTGACCAAGAAAGAATGGACGGGCTTGTCTGGAAAGAGGGTCACTGAAAAAGAAGACCCGGAGATGAAGTCGGCAGAAGATGACGTCAGCACGTGAGTTGCTCCTGGAGTTGATGCCGGAGACAAAAAATAGGTGGAGATGAAGAACCATTATTGAACAGCCCTGTCAGAGATGATGCAACGGAGAGGATGAAGCTGAATACCAGTTGTCGGAGATGATGCCGAGAGATAACGTAAATATGCAAAACTTACGGAGATGAAGACGCTGAAAACTGGACCATAAATTGGTAGCCGGAAACCTGGAATCGAGCCTAAAAATATGGCGGAAATCTGGAATGATCGCCGGAAAGGAGAGGAGAGGGGGGGGGGGGTTTTGTGAAAATGGAGAATTTTTTTCGGGTCTTAGGTTTGGGAACAAAACTTCCCATAATGATAAACGTATTACTGCTCAGAATAAATAGAGCACAAAAATAAATAGAGCACAAAACAGATAAAAAATACTAGTACTAATATATTTCTAGTTTAGTCATTAAACTCTATCCATATTTAATCAGATATTTGACTGATTTTAACAAATAAGAATGGGTGCTACAGTACTGCTACTCATACAATGTGTTCTTTTTTTGTTTGGTGCAGGTTGGAAAATGCAGATGCAATCCAAAGATGTCAATGAATCAAGGAGCCCATATCGTTTAGTGATGCAGCAATTTTCTACTCCCAGTTTCAGAGCAATCATAGATCAAGACAACGAAAGTTTTCATCTTCAAAATTCCAGCTTTTCTCAGCACAACAGTTTGAAACAGAGTTAGTGCCACGGTTTTTGTCCACTGATCAGGATTTTGAAATTCAGTTTGGGATATTTACTGCCACATTTTGATTTTTTTATTGCTAACTAAGATTCAGAGGAGATTAATAAGTAGTTTGGCCATAAAGTTATTAACACATGGGGGTGAAGATAACTTTTATAGAATGACTACTTTCACTCCTCAAAATCTTTATCAACGTCAATTGTTTTGCTATTTGTTTTTACTCTGTGTATGGTTAACTCAAGTATAGCTTGAAATAAGCACTTTTGTAACTATCACAAACTGCAATTTTTGGTTACTAAAGGATTGGAAATCCTAATAAATCACCCCCTCCCATTCTTGGGGATTTCATTTTTTTATAAAAAGGTTAATTCTTAATACTCACTCCCTCCATTTTAGAATAATTGACACACTTTCTATTTTCGTCCATCCCACATAAAATGACACACTTTAAAATTGATCCAAAATAGTAAGAAATATGTTGTAAAATTTCTACAATGTCCTCTTTAATTTTAACAACTTTATCACTGTGCCCACTGTTTTTTTTCTTCAAAATATCCCTACTTTTTCACAATTATTTTTTGTCACCTCAACTTGTATAAAATATATAACCAAATTTTAATGTGTCATTTATTCTGATACGGAGGGAGTAGTTCACTCCCCTAAAGTAAAAAACATGCAGGTTCCTCTCTCGTGACATGAATTCAAGTTTCCTAGTACGGTAATCCAGATTATGGGTGGTAAATGAGCTTATGGGCCAAATATGGGTTGAGTAACATAAGTAATTAAAAAATATGGGTATAGATCATTTGACCTTTTTATGAAGGTAAAAAAATGGGTAGGATTGAAACTCCATCAACCCGCAAGTTAAAAATGGGTTAACCCACGAGTTTCAACTCATATATTAACTGACATGAATTTATATACCAACTCATATGCGTAAAATATGCGGGTTTCAATAAGCCATATGAATTCATATACCAACTCATATGGGTAAACTCGTGGGTTTCAACCCGGGTTTATATATTAACTCATATGGATTAACCCGCATATTAAACTCATATGGGTTAACCCCCAGATTAAACTCATATGGTTAAACCCACGGTCAACTCGCAAACCCAACCTGCCTAACCCATATTTTCCAGTTACTCATTTAACCAAATACTCATTTAACCAAATACTCATTTAACCAAATACTCATTTAATCTATTACTCCCTCTGTATCATCCGAATGTGCACATTTTTTTATCAACTTTTTTAGGTCATGTTTAACTATTGGTGTATTAAAATTTGATATTTAGAAACTACATCTTGCATGGAAGCTAACAATATATCACACAATGATATTATTTTTTATATACTAAGTGAAAATTATGATTAAACGTGTTTTGAGAAAATTGACAAAAAAATGTGCAGATTCGACTGAAACGTATTTATTTTACTCGTAACTTCCTGAGTTTAAAAATAAATAACTCGATTAACCCAGTAAATATATGTTGGCACCCCTATTCCAGATACTCGTTAAGCGATTGACAATGGAGCTTACTTGTGGATTTCAACATGACTTCCACGTTTGAATGATTGAAGGGTTTAAAGTTTGATTTGATGCGTGTCTTTTGTGCCCATTGCCCATTGCCCATTGCCCATTGCCCATTGCTCATTGCTCGTTTTCGATCCCTTCTCTGATGTTGAGGTGGTGAGTGATTTCTAACTCTATATACTCCCTCATTTTTCTTATATTTACGGATTAAATACATTTATAATTCTAATTTTTTAATGAAAGTGTTAATATAATACTACAATTTTAAAAAGTATCAATGTAGTCCTAACTAATTATATTATGTGTCAATCTAACTCTAACTTCAAAAAAATGTATATCGACATAGCCAATTAAACTCCCTAATTTCGGCATTGACCAAATAAATTCAAGCATGATCAGAACTAAAAAGACAAAAAGACATTCTTCTTCAAAACCTAATGCTGACAAACCCGCCTCCAGTCTGCTCGTCCAATCTGCTCCGCTATCGCAAAATTCCTTCGATATGTTGCACCACCGCAAAACCTAACGCTAATCACCTTCACCATCGTACAACTACCCCCACCGCCGCACACCCTCTCAGTCACCCTCTTCCACCATCTCCAACATCACCCAAGACTATTTCTTCTCGCCACCACCAATGCTAACCACAATGCCACTGCTACTAGCCCCACCAACCAAACACCTTCTTTCTCACCTTCTCGCCACTGCCAACGCCCACCAGAGCGCCACCACTACCATCCCAACTCCGTCTTTCACACATTCTCGTCACCACCAACGCCCACCATAGTGCCACCGTTACCACCCTAGACCCAAAAACGTCGCGATCGCTACCAGCCCCACCTGCCCACCCCTTCTTTCTCACCTTATTGCCATTGCCAACGCCAACCACGACGCCATCGCTAACCGCTACCAACCCAACTCCTTCTCTCTCACCTTCTCGCCTTTGTCACTGCCCTTAATTCACCACCCCCACACCCACCCTCGATTCACCACCCCCTACCACCGCTAAGGCCGGTGCCTCAATCAACGTGAATACAAAAACGGGGAAGACGACGGGAAAATGGTGGAACATGGCTGAGAGATTCTGCCCACGGCGGGAGTGGTGGAATTCGCTTGAGAGATTACCTCCATAGACACACGGCAAAGAGATTACTATATTTGCTCCATAGATTAGGAAAAAAGAGGAATCCGGCTAATTTGTCTTTTTCATTGAGGGTTTCCACTTTTTTTCTTTTAAAAAAAAAAATTAAGTCAATGGAAAAATTATTTTTTCACCAGAATCCGGCTAAATGAACACTAACTAAAAAGTCAGCGGAGTCAAAAATTAATTGATACTTTCTGAGATTGCAATGTTATATTGACACTTTCAATAATAAAAATAGAGTTATTTTAACAATTTTCTCAATATTTACACCTCTCTCTTTTTGCACAAGAATTTTTAAAATGCTAAAAAGGTTGTTGACCTTATCCTGAATGTAGATATAATAAAAGAAATTGATCACACTAGTCCAAACCTTTTCATTTTTGGCGAAAAGATGAGACATGTCAATTTTTTTAAAAAAAAACATAAAAATAGAGACAAAGTTTTATATGAGACTGTCTCATAGTGAAACCAATTATTTATAGGAAAATAATAAAGTTGAGTTAAAGATGAAATTCTAAATATAATTTGTAAAAATAAGTTTAGAAAATAAGGACAAATCTTAGTGTAAATATCATTTTTTGGGATATTGGGGAAAAATAATTGGGGAATCAATGATTTTGGTTCATAAAAATCTTGCAGGTCAAAAATTTGGGGCGGAAAAATTCGCGATTCATTATTACTTTCCATTTTCGCGTAATGCGCACCGTTTGACAACCTTATACATGAATTATATAAAGTTTCATTTTCAATAGTTAATGGTTTTCCAGGAGTTTTGATTTTGATTTTTATAATTATTTTTTTCACTAAAATTATGTGTATTAAAGTTAAATTTTAATCTCTTAAGGTAAATTTTGTGTTGGATGTTAACATTTTGAAACTTTTAGTATTTTCACACTAGTTAGGGATATTATATTTTATCTTAATTTCTAATTTTTTATTTATATTTTCATTTGGGATTGTCACACTTCTAACACTAACTTTAGGTTGAAAATGGCAATATAACCATGTAAAGCGAGAAAGTGCCAAAATAACCCCAAATTTATGATAAATGTGCAGTTATAACCTTTTGTCACTATTCCGGCTTTGACTCATCAATTTGGGTGTTAACCAGACCTGAATTGACAAAAATACCCTTGCCCCATGAGCTGACTTCCCATTTTACCCCTTTTAATTCAGGGGTAAATTGTCATTTCCTTAAATTCCGGCCAAATATCCAGTTGACAATCGAAGTCAATGATGCTCAAGATTAGATTGACACATACATCATAAAGTTAGGGTTATTTAGGATATTTATCATTTTGCAAGGTTATATTGACACTTTCAGCCTAAAGTTAGGTTCATTTTATCACTTGACTCTTTTCATTTTGATTGATATTTTAATTATTCATCATGGCATTTTAAAAAATAATATTGACGTTAACTTTTTTAAATTTTAAATTTATTTAATGTGTCCTTAATGTTTCTATAGATTGAAATAGTTTTTAAATTTTTAGTACTGATTTTTATTTTTTGTGATATTAGTGTCACATTTTGCTAAACATTTTGATGTTTTAAAATTCATGTGTGTTTTTATTTGATATTTTAATATTAAAATTTGATGTGTTTTCAGTAATTTTATTAGATGTTTAACTATTTTTATTTTTGGATTTTATTTGATATTTAATTATTTTAATTTGATGTGTATATTGATGACATGTGACGGGAAGAAAAATAATTTGATGGCTGAGATTAGGTCTCTAAATAGAAAATTTAATTACATGCAGGTCCATGGACATCACATGTGGGGATTCTTGTCTTTGTTAAGGGACTTTGTTCAAGCTGGGTACCAAAGTAAAAAATGTGAAATGGTTGTCCAGTGACCATTAATTACAGTCACCACTTTCAGTGGTTTTTACATTCATGGATATACTTACGGAACGAGGAAGCAAGATGCTAATGGAGTTTCTTAGAACAACGTAGTGTCATTGATATCAGAGGTGCTACATGTTTCGAATAGAAATGACCCTCATGGAGGATACGCCCAAACAGGTTACTTTGGTACAATTACAGATGTACGGGAGTTGAATTATGTGAAATTACAATTTTTTTGTTTTCAAGCTAATTGGATGGATGATAGCACCGGAACTAGGTTGGAACCTCGAGGCTTTACGCGTGTAGACCGTAGGAGACGTGGATTTTACCCAGATCCATTTATAATGGTTCCTCAGGTGCATCAAGTTTTTTACTTGAAGGATCCTATAGACAGGTACTGGGAGATTCGGAAGGAAATATTTATGAAGGATGAATCCATGGAATATTTCATTGTGGGGAACGAAGATTCCAGCTCCAATCCTTGGGTGATGATTTATGATTAGCACTGGCCATGAAAAATAGATTTGGTTGGATTTTATAAAAATACTATCAAGAGGAAGTTGAAAAGTGACCCGCCTCCCCCAAGGGTCACTAAACTCGCGGAGAGGCCTGATTAAGGTCAAAGATAAGAATTTATATTGTTTCTTCCGTTCCTACTACTATACTTCATATGGCGTAGGTACTGGCAAGATTGGGGTCGTCCACAGAGATGCTAGGAATCTAAAAGTTAAACTACACACAGCCGAAGTTTAGTTGTCAATCCAATCACTTGTCAGGATTAGCTAATGTTGTTTGGGGGGGGGGGGGGTGTTTTATCTAACAACTAGAAGCATGCAAGAACACAAGAGAGTAAAACTATATAAAACTAGCACTTGGGGAATATTTGTGTAACATGACCAGTGATATGTTTTGATCCTAGATTCAATCACATTCAAGATATATAAACCTATCCTAGTGCTTATGACACGTAGTGTATGTTGATCGTAAACACTACCCCCTATCTGTTAATTAAGGGTGAACACGTTTCTTCCCTCGATGTTGATGGTCAACACTACCCCCTACTTTCATGTTGTGCTGGTTTGATTCTTCCCCGTGCTATTATATTCCGGGAACTCCCCTACGAATTCTTCTCCCTAGACCTACAGAGATAAAGGGATAGGCATCTAATCGATGGATATAAGGTTTTGAATCACACTAACCCTAGTTTGCTACTAACACTATCTCTATCTGTAATCCTTTAAGCCAATTTTCTAGCTAAGACTAGTGTACGGTAATCATAACAGTAACTCGGCGACCCACATGTGTACACCCATACGATCCCGGACCCCGCTACCCCTATTACATTTTAAGGGATATCAATAGATGCACCAACATGAAAGTAGACTACGGTGTGTTCCAATCTTAGTGTAACAATCATGCAATTAGCAAGAATATGAAGAACAAGGCAACATAATAATCAAAATTACACAAAGGTAGATAGCTCTATAGAATCTCCCAAAACAAACACCAAATCGTAAATACAATATAAACACAAAGCTAATTAACTAATCCCTAAGCATTGAACCCAAATATTTCATTGGATCAATGCCTAAGACAAAATAAGAGAAAAAAAGAAGAAATAAATTAGAGAGAAGGAAGAGTTCCTGTCTCTCTCCACTTACTCTTAGGAGAATAAAATGAGCAAAAACTTAAACTCAAGCAGACATAGGTTCCTATATATAGTAGTAGAGATCTGGGCCTTGAAAAGGCTCCAAATAAGGTGAAAAAACCCCAAGCAGCCAAAAATGCCATGGGGTGTGATGTCGGGCATGGTCGTGCAGGCTGGGGGCTAGCATGTCCCGTGTTACCTGACACGTCCATATCGGTTGGGGCTGACACGGGTCTTGCTGCCTGGCACGACTGTGTCTGGCATGGACCACGATGGTCAGGGCGAAACATCGGCTGGGACTTCCAATTCTGCCTTCTGATGCTTGCGCCCGAATCGTTAGGCTCCGGTCATCGGCTAGAAACACTTCTTGAATAGTTGAACAACATGGGCCATCAGGTCGATCTTCGCACCTCATGGGCTGGTCTTCAAATATTGGAAATGAAATGACACAGATTGTGTAAAAGGGTATGGTCCGTGTCCATATTTAGCCCCACAGAGGTTTGGGGTGGCACAGGTCGTGTTGAACCAAACGGCTCGTGCCAAGGGGATGTGGCATGGCCATGCTGGCTGACATAAGCCATGCTGGGAGCCTCTGGTACGGCCTTGTTGATCGATACGACCGTATCGTTTTATGCTTCCTTGTCGGTTAGTGCCACTGTGCCGGTTGGTGCTGCCGTGCCGGTTGGTGCCGCCGTGCCGGTTCTTGAGAATGTTAAACTTTGAATCTCTCCTTTTTTCGGCTTGATTCCATCTACTACCACGTTTTGCATCATGTCTTTCTGTCTAGTACCATCCTTTTGAATGGCCTTAAAATATCTACCACCACCCTTGCAGAGGCCTTCTACAAGATAACGCCGAAGTGCTCATGAGCAACCTACTAGTAAGCTCACAAAAGAATATCTTTGTGCTCGTGAGGACAAAGTGTCCATTAGATCTAATTATCTCTATAAAACTCGGGATTTAGATAAGAATACCAACAACGGTCATCCAAACCCTTTGAAATGTAAATCTAACTAAAACTAGCAATCACCCAAACAAAACATAATAACAAATGTTTCAAATGCATTGGTTAACACATGCATAATGGTGCAAATTAAGAAGGAAGAGCAAGAAGGGACTTCCACGGAAAACTTAGTCTCTATATCATGAATTAAGGTTCTCTCCTGCATGTAACATGTAATCCATTTTTATCCTATAACATGTTTAACCCCAATCAAAAAATCTAGTCCATCATCGTATAATCTTTGTGAATTTGATTCTGATGCTGGAAGAGTTTTTCGGATGCGGGAGTGGTAGCGTTCCAAGTTTGAAATTGCGTATCAAACCATGTTCCACTTCCAGAACCTTAGAAGCGTCTGTAGCGTTTCATTTTTTTAAAAAAAAACATGAAGTTTGTTTCAACCAACAGAATGAGTTCCAATAACGGTGGAGATATTGGAATGGAAAATTTAATTTGACTCCATAGTATTTAGACTACTCTTTCAAAATCGAAACATATAGCGAGACCCTAAAATTATTGTTACATATTACAGTTGTGCACAGTGAGTCAAAGATATTATTGCGACCCAGCCACCCAAAAACTTGAATTGAATTGTTATTAAAATAATACGTGATCAAAAATAGTATCCAATTTCAGAATTGGGGGCGGAAGAACACTCAAGCTCATAATATTCTCCCTCGTCTTTATATCATTAAGTCTCTCCAATTACCAATGCATCTCTGTTTCGTTACCTTTGACTGAGTCAGGCTTCCGATATTGGAAGTGTATCTTTGTAAAAATACAAGTCACGTGTGAAAAGGAATTTCAAGAGACTAGCGTACCTCCACATTCTATAAATAGTTCTTCTCCATAAACACATATCACACCTGCAATCTCACCTGCAAAAATTCATCTTACTGCTTGAATCATATTCCAACTCAAGGTTAGTATAATGATTATCCAAATTCGAAATTAATGTTAAATTGCAATATTTTATGATCAGTTTTTCATTATCTAACCTTGCCATCGTGTTTTTATATATACATAATTGGCAACAATTGAAGTCTTAAGCACTGCAAGAGTTGAAGATCCCCTTGGTAATGGACGTGCAAGAGTTGAAGATCCCCTTGGTGTTTACAGGAATATTCCCCAATGCTTCTTGGGGCCTAAGGTGGTTGGAAATGGTTGAAAGATTCCGTTGGCCTATACTCTTCGAAGTTCGCTTCACCGGTGAAAACCCGGGTACATTCATAATTATCGGAAAGCCCTCGTTTGTGACTAGGAACCAAATATAATTAATGACCTTCTATATTTTATGCATGAAGGTAACAACACTTTCCATGCCTGTATTAGAAAGAATATAAACGATGCTCCTTACATGCAACAATTTGGAGCTTTGTAGGAACCTGATTTTGAATGCAACTATTAAGATGACATGCCTTAATAAAAGAAGTTTTTTTTACTTTTCCCAAATTAGATCTTTATACAACTTAGTTTTGTCATCTGAAATTTCTAGCCGCAAAACTAGCGGAGTACCTCACCACTAAATTCTAGTGATTGGTAAATCATGTTTACCAACGAATCCAAAAACATTTACGAATTGGAATATAGTAACAAATAGACGTTTTACTTTATGTCAGTAATTCCAATTTTGGAAGTTAATTAGTATTGTAAAAAAGTAATGTTGTGGTAAGGCTGGGATTTTTCAAAACGACTAATCGATCTCCATCATTTACTTGTTGTCATTAATATATGTTCCGACATCTAAACAGTTACCATACACGGACACACCAGTTACGTTGCGGTTGAAACGCTTCATATTAGTTCTTATCTCCCTGGGGATATACAAACGCAAGAGCATATGGAAAACACACACGACACAAATGAAATCCTCCCGTACTTCCAAAACCCCCCTTTTTTCTTAGTCCTTCACTACTAATTATTATCTTCACAAATCCAAGTAAGTACCAATGAATTACACATATTTCTTACTATGCTACTTTCAATAATCTCGTATATGGTGGTAGGTTAATAACCATTGCATGATAGGGTGTGCAAGTATGATACAATTTCTTCTACATCATACATCTACAAATCCAAAATCATTTTCAAGGACAATCGCTTTCTATAACATTGTAGGATAAGGAATCTGCTACAACTGTGTTGTCCTTGTATATTCAAATTATCAAAATTTATTTATATTTGAGGGAGATATGATGTGACTTATTTATATACTAATAGTTGTTGAATCTAATTCCAAATAACACTATTATTGTTAGGAGAGTATGTTATGGGGTTATGGTAGCAGGGTTCATTCCCTCA
Source organism: Rubia tinctorum (assembly GCA_032355605.1). Lineage (NCBI taxonomy): Eukaryota > Viridiplantae > Streptophyta > Magnoliopsida > Gentianales > Rubiaceae > Rubia > Rubia tinctorum. The sequence goes on from JAULKM010019855.1 coordinate 13,144, forward strand.
TTTTTGTATTTCACGACCATGACTCCTAATACGTTATCGTACGAGTTGAACTCTTTTTCGTGTCGTCATTTTATGCAGTCAACGTATCATGGAAAGGTAATATCGAGGATCAGTGTGAATAGTCTACTTGAGTGGCCAATGCTTCTACAAGAGGTGTATATATATTATGTACGAGAAAAATAACAAAAATACGCAATACTAAAAGAATGTACTTTGGATGTAATGCAAGGTACCTGGTTAAGCGTTTTTGCCGTACATTTGTTCAACACTGCAAACAAACATGTAACCTACCTAACATTTAATTCCTAAAACTGATAGAACCCTTTCCAAATATATGCACCTATGAAAGTTGGTGTAGGCTACGAAAGAATTGAAACACGAGAGATTGCTACAAAAAATTGTGATTACAAGTGCATAATATATCTTTCTTCACATCATTTTCATGGAAAAGTAAATTACAAGCTAGTTTGTGTTGTATAATGATTATCCAATAGAAATTCTTCTACAAATGTGTTTGTTTTATTATAGGTGTCATCTATACATTATTTCATGGGCAGATGATACCATGAGACTGGAGCAAGTGAGAATACATTTGCTTCCTCTAACATATAATCTTAAGCCTTGGTATGTATATATCATTTATACACAAACCATTGACAGTATGTCACCTATTTGGTTTCAAATATATCCGTTGACGATACAATACCATACACAACTGAGGAATTGAAGGTAGCTAAAGGCCGTTCAATCCCCCTACATTGTTCAAGTAAGTACATGTGATTGTAGATATCCAAGGACTTAAAGTAGGGTTTAATCCGTTTTCATTAAGGTTTAGGGATGTCGTAGTTATCCAGACCAATGGTAGATATCGAACTAGTTATCATACACTTTATGTATTTGGTGTGTCCATTTTATACAGTTATTTTGGGACTTTTTGGATTCTCTATTGTATACTTTTGTGCTCTATATGTGGCATTTTGTCTTGGAATTCTCTAAGATAAGTTAAGAGCGACTTTGCACTTTTATTACTTTTCTAGGGAATTTTGTGTGACAGGGCAAATGTTTGAAGACTTTGAAGACTATCTTTGAAGATTTGAAGACCTTCTTTTGAGCTTTGAAGACTAGAAGGATTAAAGAAA
>JAULKM010019865.1:0-30514 GCA_032355605.1 Rubia tinctorum
TAATCCTTTCCGATTTCTCTTCCTTATTTCTATGTAATCAACTCTAAGTTACTCTAGAACATTTACTAGCGCTTTCCTACAATTCAACAAAAAAATATATTATTTAATGTTTTTATATTTAGGTAATAATAACGAAAATCATGTATTTTGGAGCAATAAATATTGGGGAAACACAATTTTGGGCCACAGTGTAATTTATCAAAAATGTGTACAAGTAATCAATGTTGACTTTCAAAACCCTTCCGTTCACCAATACATGCCCAAATATCAGGTCAGATTCGGGTTTCACGTTGACTTCGATCGTGTTGGGTGCGGGTTCGTGTCTATATATCTCGGGTCAAATTCGGGTTTTGAGTTGACTTCGGTCGTGTCGGGTGCTGGTTCGGGTCGATATTTCTCGGGTCAAATCGGGTTTCGGGTTGAATTCGGTCGTGTCGGGTGCGAGTTCGGGTCGATATTTCTCAGGTCAGATTCGGGTTTCGGGTTGAATTCGGTCGTGTCTGGTGCGGATTCGGGTCAATATTTCTCGGGTCAAATTCGGGTTTCGGATTGAGTTCGGTCGTGTCGGTCCGTGTCGGGTTCTCGGTTCGTGTCAAAGATTGATAGCACTACCTGCTGCATTCTTTTGACATGTCCCAGTTGCATTTTTGTGCATGACTAGAAATAAGTTGTCCTCTGTATCTGACTACAGAATTGGCTCTTGTCCTCTGTATTTGTTGCCTTTTCTGTTCCACTTCTTAGGTACTTGGGTCAAATATAAATACCTAGCTTCTTATTTTTTCTAGAAATGTATGAACAGTTGGACTTGTTATTCTAATATTCATGAAAGTTGAGAATTGATTGAGGCTTCAGTTAAATATTTGTATCAGCATTGTTATTAAAAACATTTGTTTGTAGCTTTCTGATACATAATCGGACTTGCTTTCTTTATTTGTATGACTGTTTTTTCTTACTCTATTCTCATGAACCACTCAAGTCTTAAATCAGAGATACTGCATTTATGTTATACTTCCTCCTCCTCGAATTAAGGTTTCTACTTTGATCTTGTTTGATCCGTCCTAAGAGTAGTTCAAAATATTTTATTTATTTATTTACATCAGTACCTATTGATCAGTAGAATTTGCGATCAAAGTTTATGAGTTTTGACTTCCACTGTCAATGTAGAAATTATGAGATGGAGTAAGTATTATAAAGTTTTAGACTGTTGTGCTAACTTAGTACTAGTAGTAGGAACATGAGCTGAAAGTAACTCTTCCATGGCTATGCCTATGCCAATTGTGATAATTTGGATTCTTTCCTCTGCTGAGTTAGTACTTAGAGAGTGGTATTTTACCTTTCCTTTTAAGTAAGAAGGAAGAGCCAATGTATTTTATTTCAAGGGTCTGAGTGTACTGTTTGAGGTCCGTGTACGGTCTTTCTCCCCGCAGCAGGTTGCTCTAAGAGTAGTGCAAGTTGTTTACATGTGATTTATATATTTGCAGTTGCTGAAAACTTTGCTTGTCCTTCCTGCTTGGTGGGATGTGCAAGCTTCAAGGTAATGGCTATTCTAATATGCCTTCCAGTTATAAAAGCTTGTGATTGGTGAAGTTCTTGGAATGGTTTCTTAATAATGTATAATTTTTCATCCAGGGCGTTAGACATCACTTGTCAGCATCTCATGATCTCTTCAACTTTGAATTCTGTGTATGTTGACTTGATCTATCTTATACTTAGCAATGACTGTTTCAGAATCATATAAGTCCTTTCTACTAATTTGCAGGTAACTGAAGAATACCAAGCTGTGAATGTATCTCTGAAAACAAATATCTGGAGGACTGAGGTTAGATTTCTGATTAATTAGATAAAAATCATGTCAATCTGGTTTGTTGGGATTCTTTTCTTTCTTGAGTTTTTATAGCCTAAGTTGGAATTTTTTATAGGAATATTTCCATCTCCCAATAATTTCTTCATTCACTTCTGTTCTTGCCTACTCTGATAGTATTTGAGAAGATATTATTAAAATGAATATTTTCTTTTTATTTGCTCTCTCACTGTAGTATTAAAATGGACAAGAGCTGGATTGATGCATCGAGGGTTAGTGACGAATATATGAATGGATGCAAGGAATTTATAAAGTTTGCTAGTAATGTAGAAGCTCAAGGAACTATACTCTGTCCGTGCTTGAAGTGTTGTAATGGCAAAAGGTTTTCAACTGAGATGGTTCTTTACCACATATTATTCAAAGGTTTTTGCTTCGGTTACACTACTTGGATATTTCACGGGGAATTTGAGTCGGCAGCGTGGTATGACACTTCTTACATATGAAATCTAGTGTACAAACCCACCATTGTTTCGAGTGATGCTCCTAGTCTGGGTGTCACAAATGTTTCAAGTGGTGCACCTAGTAAGACTGCCACAAGAGGTGGTGGTGCAGATGAATTTAGACAACTTCGAATGCAAATTGATCTCCAACAAAAACAACTTGAACAACAACAAGAAATGATGCACAATATCATGGCAAAGACAGATGATTTGATTAGTTCTTTAAGAGAGGAATTAGCATGCATTTATCGCACAACATTTAGACCACTTGTCGGGGACCCAATGCATGCAACAAATACTTGGGGAGAGGTACGCCTTTACTTCACTTCTTCTGAAACCTGATACTTAGATAGTGACTTAATACTACACTGAAGTAAAAAAGTTCGTCATAAGTATCATAGCTCGCTGGAAGACAATTATAAATACTACTAGGGTTGATTAAAAATGGATTTGTGCCTTTTTGAGATGGGGTGATGTTTTCTTCAGTATATGTTAAGAGCAGAGTCTGGTGTCCAAGCTGGTTTAGCTTTTTGTCTGGTGTTTTGTCCGATCAGAGGTTAAATGATAGTGACTTATTACCTTTTGTTTTGTAATCAGCTTTTGCTTTGCTATGACTAACATATATTTGTTGGCCATGGTTGATTTATGATGGCTTTCGCCACATTTCCTCCTTTCTAAGTGATTGCAATTTCATTACTTTTCCCATTCCTATAACGAAGCCTCCCTAGAACTAATAATTTTCTCCTGTGTATAAACTATATACTATAAACTATTTGCCATTTCATGGAAACTGAACTTCATATTCATTACATTTGTATAATTAACCTCTAAATGTTTATATGTTACTACTGACAATGTAAGTGGGAGTTTAATTAAAACTTCTTTACTGTTCTCAGGGAGTGGGAATTTGTGGTGTGCTGTGTTGTTTTAATCTATATTATGCATGAAGCAGTAGACATATTTCTGAGTAAAATCTTTATTTGGACTCTGATCTTGCACATAGACTTAATGTTTTTGCAAACTTGTCTGGTAACCTGAATATCATTGAGCGTACACGGGTCGAAAATTTCTTCTATAAAAACCTTTCATAACACCACATTTGTTTCATGTTACAGATGCTGCAAAGACAAGGTGAAACCCATTATTGAAGGTAAGAAAAAGGTTGGACTCACTGAGATTGCAAAGCTGCTGGCTTTCTACATTTTCTCTTCCTCTTATCTTATTCTCACTTGGGAAGTAGAATTGTGAATAGTGGTGGTTAATTAGAATTGTGAGTACTGATGGATAAGTAGAATTGGGAATATTGGTGGATAATTTGAATTGGAATACTGGTGAATTGCAATGTCATCCCAATTTAGCTAATTTGTTATTGCCTAATTTGTAGTGATGTGAATTTGGAATTTTGTAGATTCATTTTCAATTTAAAGATTTTTTTTGATTGATTTGCAATTTAAACAGTTTTTTGGATTTTTCTGCAATTTAAAGAGTTTCTATATTAATTTGCAATCTATAAAGTTCTGTGGATCTGCAATTTAATAAATTTTTTGGATTGATTTGCAATTTAATTGTGTTCAGGGATGTTAATACAATTATTAGGCTTTTTTACTACTTGCTACATTTAAGTGAGGACTTTATTTTACTGCATTTCCTAGTGTAGTAGTTGTCCTCTACAGTCTCAGATGATGTGATTTTTAAATACACTTTCAGATATAGTGTATTTAAATACATTTTGAGGTGTAGTACTCCCTCCGTCCCAGTTAGATTAGCACTGTCATCATTATCACGCTGTTAAAAAAACATGTTTCACCGTTAATATCTTTATCTACGTATAATATCGGCAAATAAAAAGTTGATATTTAGAAACTACTTGTTACGACGAATTGAACAATATCATGTACGATAATATTATTGTTAATAAATCTATTCAAATATGCGGTCAAACTTTAATAGAAAAATAATGTCAAAAAATAGAAGTGCAAATAGAGCTGGGACAAGGAGAGTAATTATTTACTAAGCATTTAAGAGTAGTGTTTTTTAGATACATTTTGAGTGTAGAAATCATTTGCTACGCCTTTAAAACTATTTTTTTTCGTCACACCCAATGGTACTACACTTCCATTAAGTGTAGGGAAAATTAATTACACTTGTTGATATTATTATTGAGACCCAAAAAATGTAGCAACTAGTGTGATTTGTTGTATTGCCATAGGTAATTAAGGTGTTTTGATTTAGGTGAATGAAATAAGAGGTTTAAATTGAATTTGGAAAGTAAAAAAATAGAATGATTGCATGAAATTGAATCAATCTAGCCAAAAATATAAAGAGTGTCAGTATAAAAGAAAAATAAAAGTGTGTCATGTATAAAGAAAGGGTTTACATCATTAATTTTCAAGCTTTTCCAGCAAATGTTGAATTTTTTTATAACGTAATCTTATATCTGCAGATCTTCTAGAATTTGAGGAGCGTTTACCCGCAAGGGTCAAAGAGATCATTGATTACGTAGATCGGCTGGAGATGTGCCAGGTTCTCAATTTATTTATTTGTGAAGTCCAGAGTTCCAGTTGCAGATTCTCAATTTAATTAGAGATATTGATTTTTGCACTGTGTGGGGTTGTACTTTTGGGAGGATTAACTCACAGAGCACAGGGAGATCAAAAATAGAATTTATATGTTACTCTCGTACTCACTATCAACAACTGAAGAGTAGTTAGTCGCAAGTTCGGTGTCGTCCACAAAGATGATAGAATTCAAAAGTCATTATACACAACTCACAATCGGCCGCCACTCCGATTGTGTGTCGGGAATAACCAGTGCTATAAACATGGGTTTTGGGAGGTTTTTGTCTACAAACTACTAATCAAGCAAAACAAGAGAACAAACTATATTAAACTAGATTTGGGGATATTTGTGTAACATGACTAGTAAACTATTTTGATCCTAGATTCTATCACATATAGGACATATAAACCTATCACATGTCTATGTCACATAGTGTTGATGATAGTAGGCACTTCCCAATGTCAAACACACAAAGGTACCTAAACTCATTTTAATCCTATCAACACCACTTCCGTAATTAGGGAAAGTACATCGACAACAAAAGGAATCCGAGCTGCGCACCCCTTTCCTCATAAAACTTACTCCAAAGATAGCGCACCCCTGCGTAAATGATCAAGTGCCTAAGCAGTCGCTTTGCGGGTGTTGCAACCGATAGGTATGAAAGTAAGGAAATACATCCCGGGCACTCCATTATGGACGCTTCTCCCTAGGACTATAGGGGCAAAGGAATCGGCGTCTCACGATAACTCTAGGGTTGAAACAACGATGGTCGCTATACTACAACCCTAATTGCTACAAGCTATCAAGTTTTTCCTATCGGGGTGCACCAAGGGTATCCCACACTTCCGTTAGGGGTAATGTCGTCCCTAACATGAAACACGTTTATCCAACCAAGCCATGCTATAACGATCTGAACGGTACTCACAATTGTATATGCATTCACTCACAAAGTCGGTACTCACAATATGCCTAACCCGATACTCCCAAGGAACAATCAAAACTAGCACGATAACATATCACATATGAACTAAGGTGCATCATAGAATATACATAACATGCATTATACAAGAATGTAAAGCTCAAATCAAGCATGGATATTCATAGACATAAAATATAGGAGGAACTATTATCTCACAAAATCATTACCTAATCATGAATACAAATAAAACACCAAGTAATTACACGACTCCATGGACATTAAACCCTATTCAACAATTAGATTCAATTTCATAGGTATAAACTAGAAAATAATAAAATAAGAGAGAAGACTTAGTATCTCTCTCTCTCTCTACCTACTCTTATAAATAGGAAATAGAAATTACAATTGTGAAGGCTTTGTAAACAATAGTAGACTAGTGTTCCTTATATAGTAGGTGCAAAAAGACCTCAGAGAAGCCCAAAACAAAGGGAAACCCTAGTAGCCAGGTTGGCAATGATCGTGCAATAGCAAACGGGCCAGGGAATTAGAAAGGGTTCCTGGCCAAATTGAGCGTGTGACACGTGCAAAAGAGGGCTGCCGAATGAAGAGTGCTTTTGGATGTCTGAGTGGCTCGGCTCGTGCAGGTGCATGCGGGCTGCGAGCTGGAGTCACAATCCTTGGCTTCTAATCGCGCGGCTATGTATTTGGCTACGGGGAGCAGACTGGAGTCGGTGTTTTAATCTTCAGGGTGCACGAGCCGTGCAAAAGGACATGACCCGTGCCAGATTTTAATTGTAGAGGCCTTTGATTCAGAACAAGCCATGTAAAAGCACACAGGTCGTGCCAGTCTTCCATTCTTTCCATTTTTTACTATTTCTTCTTCGGCACATCCCATCTACTACCACGATTAAGCGTGTGACCTTCGTTCTACTATGATCCTTGCAAATGACCTTAACTAAGCTACTCCTAAGTTCTTTCGAGCGATCTAAAATTATGTTCACAAAATAGGATCTAGATGTCCTTAAGGACATAGTATCCATTAGATCTAAATAATCTACAAAATGAGAGATTTAGACAAGAAAACCAACAATCGTTATCTAAAGCCACTGTAATGTAAACCCATTTAAACCTAGCAATGAACCCAACAAAATCTACTAAAAGATGTGCTAAATGCATTTGAAAACACATGGTTATAGCATCTCATTAGATATGAAGAGATTAGGATTGAAGAAGAGAAATTTTAATGATTGTTGCCAGTGCTTGATTAACATTTTGAAAATAATTTAGGTTAGAAATGTAACAATAATAAATTAATCTCGATCAACTCTTTGTACTGCACATCACAAAAGGAGAATAAATGGTTAGCATAGCGAAGAAAAACCTATAGAAAGAAGATAATGATTGTGACGGATGCTCATGTGATGAATAAAGCGCACCTATCTCGAATGTTTTGCCTCTAATTAATCACTAGTTATATGTTCAAAAAAATTAATATAGTGTAGGACTTTTGGAAAATGATTATATTATTATTAGATTATTTTATATAATTTAAATTAGATGAATAAACGATGATATTATTCAGTGCAATTGAAGTTTTCGATTAGGTTTCCAATGTCGGAAACTAGGGAATGTAAATGATATTTTAATGTCCAATGGATCTTTCAACATCGGAACCATATACAATTTCATTTTTAAAAATGATTTAGCAATCTCATCCTTCACAGAGTGAAATCCAAAATTATGGACGATTTTGAAAGCTACGAAGTGTAACAAGCACGTGTGGGCTCGATGGTGTTTCCAATATCGGAACCAAATATGGTTGCATTTTCTAAATGAATTAATAATTTCATTCTTCACAAAATGTAGCACAAAGTCATAGGAGATTTTGAAAGCAAAGGAGTGTTATCCTCTGTTCATGTCCGAGTGAGCTTCCGACATCAAAAGAGCTTCTGAAAAATATAGTATCAAAGAAAATTCTTCGGAAATTGAAGAAGACGAATTCTATTTTTTTAAGGATAGGTTATCGAATTGAACGACAAAATATTAGCTAGTCTTAAAGACAATGTTTGGAAGACATTATCCTTAAAATAAGATATTGTTCTGAGATAAACATTTGGTATGTGGAAAAATTAATAATCTAGAAATTTAAACCTAATGGGAAGTCCCAGAATGTGCTTCTTGGTTGGCCATCTCTGCACACCAGGTTGCTCTTATAACCTTCTTTATTTCATGAATCTTCTTCCTCAATTGTACTATCTTTTTCACCTGCATTTTTCGCTTCACATAAGAATCAAAAGTTGTATGGTAAATGAAATTTAAATTTAATGAAAAAATTAATTTCACCTTCATCAATGTGCCTTCTCTTGCTATTTTCTCCGACGACCCCGTGCAACCATTTTTCATTCACGAGTTTCCACTTCTTGTTCTCAAAGAACTTTTTGATCATACATTTTGAGTGGCACTTATTTGCTACAAAAGGCAAACCAAATGGTAGCTTGACAACCTTCTTGTTCGAATGAGCGAATGATGACAACATGTGTTGCACAATGGTGTAGCCGGGATTGATGTTCACCTTCTTTAAAAAATAATTAAACAACACGATACTAGAGACCGTGGGCTCGAAAATGTGACCTCCACCGAAACCAAACCCCTTGCCACTATCTCTTACAAAATCCATTTTTCTAGTGTCAAATATTTAATCCTGCCAGTGTTGGGTTCGTAGTGGCACCTGTTAAAATACAATTGTCCGAGTTAGGTGGGATTCAACATTGGATACTCAACATGTACCAGCAAGTTCAAACAATGAAAAATATTTAGGGGACCATTTGCAACCGCCACATAGCAGTCCTTGAGACTCTGGTAGGGAAAACCTCATAAATCGTTTATCTTCATGGATCAACCTTAAATCGTCTACCACTGACCGTAGTAGAGAAAGACACTTCAACAGTCTCCACAATATTGACACAAAATTGACACACTTCATCGACGTGTGTTGCATATTCAACAAATAGGATCTCATTACAATATTGGAATTCAAATAATAAACCTACACTATTCAACCTTAGGCTCGTGCTATCATTCGATTCTAATGCATATGAATCTAATAACTTTGTATTTTGTAACCAAGTTTTGCATCTTTCATAAGCTCATAGAGACACAAACCTCGTAGCATCAAAAGTCATCGCCCTCTTATGCCAGACCACTTTCTTCCTTCTCCTAGTAGTTCTATCTCGCACAACCTGGGTTTAAGCCATGGTAATCTTTGCAAAGAGCTGAACTGAAGAGTGACTTGGGTGGAATCCACGGGTAATATGAAATATATATATATATATATATATATATTGTGTGTGTGCACCGCTTGGGTTATTTATAGAGATCCAAATCCAATTTTAAACCATTCCTTGTAATCCAGTTTGTAGGGACCCAAAACATGCTTTGATTTTGTAAAGCCCATCGAATATTTTATTTTTATATTAGTAGACCGCCGTTTTCTCGAAACAAATTTCGGTCTGAGTACTCAATGAAGCTTTTGGTCAAATCAATACCAACATTTTTTCAGACTTCAAAAGAAGAATTTCTTGAAAAATGTTGATCCCCACCGATGGGATTGTTCTTTTTACGGAATTTTACCAGTGGGCGCTGAGAAGATCAAAGATAAGAATTTATAGTGTTACTTTTTTACTCATTTCTAACTATGATAACATGGCTAGTGGTAAGTCTAGGTTTCATCCACATAGATACTAGTACCTAAGGGTTAGCCACACACAACTCACAGTCGGGAGTCACCCCAATCGTGTGTCAAGAATAACTAGTACTAACAAACAAGGAGGGGTTTTATGTGAACTAAAAACTACTAGCGTGTAATTAAAAACAAAGTAAATTATAGATTAACTACTCTTGGGGGTTGCATCATATTATTGACAACAAGATTCAATCACAGACTCTAATTCATATATTTTGGAAATGTTAATTCCCCGGAAACTCCCACTGTCTATTACACAACTGGTTTTGCCCCCTCCTTAAAACCTCACCTTTATAACTTTCTAGGGGCGCGATTCTCTACTCCTCCCCGGTAGCTCACTCTCGGGGATAACCGGCCCCCGGGTAAAGGAACTATGTCTTGCATAGGTTGCAACAGTTAGATGCGGGAGAGAACCCAATCACAGAACCGAGACCTCTACTATGAGCACCTATCCTAGACCTCTAGAGGAAGAGGGCAACAACACCTCTTGATAACACTAGAGTTTGCACCACCCTAGTCAATACAACCTAAAAAACTCAATTATTGGGGTAAGCCAAGGTTCCCCCATTAGGATTTAAATAACATCAACGCGGTAAGCCCGATACTCCTAACATGCAATTCACAACTAGCCAATTGAAATTATTGTCTATTACCATCTCAACACTCGCAAAGATGTGCCAATCATCCAACGACCTAGGTTTGAGAGGCCATCCTAACTTTTGATGGAGGGATGATTGACGATCACACAATGTCATTGAAAACCAGAGCACTACAAATCAAAGATAATATTTATGTTGCTACCCTATTATTCCTAACTAATATAAAGTAAATATTGGTAAGTCGATGTCGTCATCAGGGAAAATGTGATTCAAAGGATAGGTTCACTTAGCAACACACACATTGTGCACTAATCACCAAAAGGAGAGGGGTTTGTCTGAGTTAACAAATTTGAACCTATAAATGGAAAACTAACAAGTAAACTAGCATGAAAATCTAACTGCAAATGTAAGTATGCTAATAAGAAGCCTTGGGGCATTTGCATCACATGATTAGTATGAGAATTTGATCCTCGATTCCTATTCATCTATTACAAATAATTCCTAAACCGATGTGGAGATCTTGATTCACCGGTAATTCCCACGAACTGTCACTTCCCTATTCGCCCCTCCTCAATTTCTTACCTCCCCCAAATATCGCTAGTTGTGCGCTTTACACTTCCACCACTAGCCCTCACTCCCGAGGTTAATAAACCCGACAATGCACAGTAAATTAAACTCGAGAGTAACATGATTAACTGAAACCCACGGTGAATACCCATTCTAACATCATCTTGTTCCTGTTATAACATTAGTACATCATATATTATCCTCTATAGGAATCGTCCACCTAGTTGCCACAAACACGGAATATGACAGTTAGGATTAATCTATGACCCCAAAGTGATAAAAGATTACTAGCATGATTGCTTATATCTCACCCATCATCCATAGACTACCGCAATCACACATTAAATCCAAATATAATCAAAGAATTAATAATCATGCATAGTTGTCACTACTAAACATGACCTTCACATTGACCTTAGACCAAACTGACAAAAAGGCAAAATTTCCCGGGTTAATTCTCGAGTCTAGTGCTAAATCATGAAATTATCTCAATTATTCTTAGCCATAACCTTTATCATGCATAATCATTAGCAATAAACACATGTAATAATGATAATAATGCAATAGATGTGATTAATCTAAAAAATCTCACCATTTGATAGTAAACATGTCTAGCAAATACTCCCAAGTGTTAATCTAGCTAAATCTAAAATGGCCCATAACAAAGTTTGGATGGAAGAAGTTAAACATGATGAAATAAATGAAGAGAGAATGGAAAATTACAACGGAAAACCCATAAACCTGTCTCCTTTGTCCAAAGGATAAAGATGTGCTTTTATAAGTGGGAAGAGAGAAAAGAAAAACCCAACTCATTTAAACCAATTCAAATCGATGGCATGGACCGTGCCACTTGGTACCAACCATGCCCAAGTGTCTGGTATGGACCGTGTGGATCTACACTGTCCGTTTCCAGGGCCTTGGTCTTGAAACTTGATGATTTGTTCTGGGCCACTTTTCAATGTTCAAGACCAAGGCATTCTTATACCAAATTGAAAAGTGGCCTTCAATCCACTACCACCCTCGCGGATGACATTCAATCTACTACCATTATTTTGAATGCCTTCTCCAATGATGATCCTCGATCCAGAACACAAAACACATATATTTTAACCAGTACATAGAGGCAAAATACACTACACATTACAAAATAGAAAAATTCTGCTGAATAACTACACAAGGAGATTCTAACCCCTTATTTGGTCAAACAGTTAATAATCTAGCTATCCACCAACAAAACAAGATAAAAAGGGCATTAACTGTATTAAGAAAATATATAATTTACGTCTCATCAAATCCCCCACGCTTAGACCCAAACTCATCCTTGAGTAAAAAAAACCCTAAGGTGGTTTTCTAATCCCTATTTCTTAAACACAATCAACAACATTATTCCTAGAACTATCCTAACCTAAAACATAAAGGTTCACCATCCCTCACATCACGAAAAAAGGAGTTCTAATCCACCAAATTAACAAAAAGTTCATTCCATGTAAGAGTGGGGTACATCTATCCAAACAAAACACAGAAAATAGCTTACATTACCCGAAAGTCCCACAAATAGGCAAAAACAAGAGAAAACCTTCACATATTTCAATTTATCTCATTTTGCCAAGTGACTCTCTCAGGTTTTCATCCTAACCTCTCTTTTCTTTCAAGTCTCAAACCTTACCTTTTTCCACACCTCTGGGCCTCTTATTTTTGCATAGGTCTCCCTTTTGATGATCCGGTCCCCCGTTTTGCCTAATTTACCCCTTCGGACTTTCAACCGAGCGGGTTCTTTTCTCATTTCCCCCCCCCCCCCATTTTTTTTTAAAAAAATCAAGATATAAATGCTCCCTAAAGAGCTCCTTATTAGATCACAAAAGAGTTTAAAACATCAATCTCACAAACATGTAATCACAAGTATTTCCTAACTTTCCTCCCCCACACTTAAGTAATGCATTGTCCTCAATGTATGTGCACACGCCCAAACATGTCTTAAGGGAAGGGAAGGAAAGGAAAAGATATTCACAATGGTGCTCGATCACTAATACCATGCATGCTCGCACAATATAAAGAGGCAATGAGCTTAATTTTGTGACCACTATGTATCCTACCCCTACACTTTGTTGAGTCCAAGTATCTTGGGGGCTAGGTTTAGGTGGTGTTCGGGAGTTATCTCAAGGTTGTTGTTGTTGAGAGGGGGGTCCATACGATCAACGAAACTAGATTTTGTTCCGTACAGTTTGCCTTAACAACTTCACCCTAATAGTTCTTCAAAATTCAAAGTACATACCAAGCATATTAGTGTTTCACAAATACAATGCTAAAATGAAACAAATAGAAGTCAAAGAGAATACCTTGGTCAAATCCAATTGTCATGAAAGAAGAAAAACAAAATTAGGTATTTTTATTTTTGTCCTCACGACTTATTCATCGAGGGTGAATTCCGAGATTGACTCTAAGCTCACATTCTCAAGGCATGGCTTTAATTGTGTCCATTGACTTTCAAGATGCGGTCCTCTTCCTCACATTCTATCTCTAACTCGTCATGGGGAAAAACTTTCCCTACCATATACGGATCCACCCATCTCAAGCGTTACCCGGAAATAGACGAAGTCGCAATTGAAAAATAAGGACTTTTTTACTTACCTCAAAATTCTTTTTCACAATTATTTTGTTGTATCATACTTAAGTATTTTCCTTGTAAATTACTTCATTCTCATAGGAATTATGCTGGGTTATACAATGACAAACAATATGGAGAGGTTTCCATATTTTACTCTAATACCTAAAATAGATGATGAATCCCTTGCACAAACATCATGTAGGTGTATATTGATAACGTACAAGAAATAGAACAAAACTTTGCACCGTACCTTGCACAAGTTCAAAAAACCCACCACCATAGAAAATATTTCATCCCCATGGTGTAACATGTAGTTACACTCCATGAAAATGTTATATGGTTAGTGAGGATGTGTGTTTGGGGAAGATGAAGAAAACATGGACAGTTTTGGGAGAAAGGAAGGGTTAGTGTGTTGTGTTTTAAGTTTTTCGAAGGTGTTGCCGCCAAGTATACCATTATATTACATTTCAACCAAGTCTTTCTATTGTATTGATTTTTCATAAGTATGAGCGACAAAGGTTAGGAAATCTGAACATATATCGCAGGATAAGGATGTCAATTAGTGCACAACTCCCGATTTTGACCAATATTTCTGAAAAAATTCTTTGAAGCATTGTTATCAAAATTCTTATTTTTTCAATTATCCCTCACACTACGGTTCAAAATCAAAATTTGTAACGGATATTCAGGAAATAAAATAGTTATTAGCTCCTGGATTCGATGAATTTTCTTGAAATAGCCAGTCATCCCGTGATTGATAAATTGTTTTATTTTCGTATTTCGAGGTTCCGATATCAGAAGAGTTACTAGAAAGATCTCAAAATGGTGCAGCCATATATTCCAACATTGGATCATGTCATTCATAGGACAGTTACAGTCTTGAAACTCCCCCCCCCCCAACCCCCCTTTCAAATCTGGACTCTCAACCACTATTTCACCCTAGTCACTATGAAGCCCCGCTCTTTGAAATTACACCACATTCACTATTTTACCATCAACATTCATTGCCTAACAAGGCTACTATTTTACCATCAACATTCATTGCCTAATGTTTAGTGCTTGAGTGGATTTGTATAAATGTACTGGCCTTCGGTGGTCACGTTTGTGAACAAACTATAGGAAGCCTAATGTCATTCTACTACATTATGGACAAGAAGCCTATCAACCCGGGGTGTACAATCCTGCCGTGCATGTTGAAAGCCTTATGTATTAGTAAGAAAAAGTTTCCAAGTGAAGGATTGATTACAACATTGATTTGGAAGTGAGGAGTGACCCTTGTTGATAAGCCCCTACCATTGGAATACTATGATCAAAGTTGGATTGATCACAAACTGTTGGAGGTTGACCCTGAAAGAAACAAATATCGGCTGAAATTTGTGGTAATCGCTAGCGGTGGATGTCCGGAAAGGTCTTGATAATGTGAGGTCGGATCTTCGTCAATATAAACTACTCGTGAATATATTTTTTCATTACCTGGGTGTATATGAATTTCATTCGGAAACATGATTTCACTTGCATGTATCCAAAAACCAAAGGTGACGAGCGAGGAGTCATCTAAAGGATTGGAAAATTGTTTGCTTGTTGTACAGGTGAAATAGAGTCGGCAAGGAAAGAGTTAGCAGCGGAGCGATCATACTTTCATGGAAAAGGCATTGATATTGAACCTACGAATGATGATGATGGGTTTTGATTATGGGATAATTTCGAACTCTGATGCAAAAGATAGCAATTCATATAAGGCCCTAAAGTTCCTAAATCCCCTCCTCCCTCCTAAAAAGTTCATATTGGGATTCATAGAACTATTTATTTTATTTTGCAAACTCAACCGGATGATTTTTTTGAAACTTCTAGCTTTCTTGTATCCAGATATTAGAATGATTTTTTGTTGAAATTTTCTTGACATTGTATATTTTTGTTTAACCATTCCATTTGTCTAACTAGACTGGATAATGTATAATAACTCTGAGTTATTGCACAAAGTTTTGGCAACACTTCAAAATTCGGAAGTCTCGGCGGAAGTTCATGTACTCGTGAACAATAATGAGTTCCTAACACGGGAATGTAATCGGGATTTATCCTATAAAGGTTCAAAAAAGAAAATCCCAACTAAATCCAATTAGGAAAAAATTTCGATGTCAGAACCGCCGAGAGAAGTTTATTTACTAGAAAACGAAAACTATGTTTGTTAGAGTAAATTACGTTTCTGATTTGATTTGATTGATTCTGGATAGACATGATGACTAGACTATAGTTCTACTAGCACTAGTTTACTTCATTGTACTCTCTATTTATTTCAGTCATAAATACATACTTC
Organism: Rubia tinctorum; assembly: GCA_032355605.1. Lineage (NCBI taxonomy): Eukaryota > Viridiplantae > Streptophyta > Magnoliopsida > Gentianales > Rubiaceae > Rubia > Rubia tinctorum. Next base: position 15,607 of record JAULKM010019865.1, read on the forward strand.
GTTACGGAAATATACATTTTGTCATGGTATCAGAGCATGTTCTGATCCAATACCTAAAACCCTAATTTTTTTCCAGCCACCACCTCTCTTCCTCCTCTCTTTCGGCTGCCGTCATCTCCCTCCTTTCCGGCGATCGTGCTCCGCCCCATCTCTCCTCATCATTTTTCTCCGTTCTATCCTCTCAACATGGCCGACAAAAAATTATCTTTCAGTACTCTCATTCATATGATGCAAATCAAACTCACCTCCACCAATTATTTTCTCTGAAAACGTCAAGGAGGGTATGTCCTTAAGCCTCAGAAATTATTTGGTTTTGTTGATGGTTCAATCCCATGTCCGAAGTTGCCATCATTGCCAGAATCCGGCTCCTCCTCTCTCACGTATGCCAGCATCACGGCTACTCCCACTGGTGGCTCCAAAGACGATCCTCAGGAAGTTTACTTGAAGGCTAAGGCAGATTATGACAATTGGGTTGATCAAGATCAGCGGGTATGCAGTCTCTTATTTTCTTTTCTCACTCTTGAGGTTCTTGCAGAAATTTCAGAGTGCTCTACGTCAAAAGAGATATGGGACAATCTCGCTGTGGTTTTTAAAAATACTAGCACGTTCACTATTCTGCGCCTTTGTGCCGACGCCCATGGTATTCGTAAAATTGGTATTGTTCATGAACTCCATTTAAAGTTTAAAGCAAATTTTGAACAACTATTTGTTATGGGTTCTCCGGTCTCCAATGATGATCAAATCATTTGGCTTTTAACTGCACTTGTCCCCAAGTTTAAAGATTTCTATGCCCCGTTGATTAATTCTTCTCCTACGCCTCTTTATGCTGATATTTTATCGCGCGCCAAAAATCATGAGGCCTTTTTGAGGAATTTACACGGCTAGTCAGTAGCAACTCCAAGACCGCTGGTTTTTTCTGCAGGCGATCATACTCCAGCCAGCCGTCCGTGGTGGTAGGTTCGGCGGCCGCCGTGGCAAGTGGTTTGCTTCTGGACATGCTCAGTTTGACTATGGTGTTGGTTCGGGCCGAGGTGGTCCTCATGGTACATGGTATGGTTGTCCGGGCCATTATGCTGCGACGTGTTACAAAATTCTTGCTCAAAATCGTCTCCAGGACTCCACTCATTTGGCCGAGAATTTTCAGGCGTCCATGCAGTTAGAGCCATCTGCCCATACTTCAGACTGGTTCATTGATTCCGGCGCAACCAGTCACGTGGTATCTTTGGCTTTTGGTCTTAAGAGTGTTACTCCCTATTCCAGTAAATCTCACATTTTTGTTGGTAATGATGATTCCATTCGGATTTCCCATATTGGTGATTCTCAAGTTTCTAATTCTTTAAAATTGTATGGTGTTTTGGTTGTGCCTGAAATTACTAAGAATTTACTGTCCATTAGTAAATTGACCAAGGATCTGAATTTATTTGTTACTTTTGATGATTGAAACTTTGTGATTCAGAACAAAGTTTCCAAGGCAGTCGTGGGCAGGGGCCACAGTGATGGAGAACTATACGTTTTCTACAGAGGTGGTGCAGCACTTGTTTCATTTTTGCAGCAAAATAAAGGACGGGCGTCTTACGAGTTGTGGCATGCTAGGCTGGGACTTGTGCCCGCCGAGGTTATTTCAAGCTTACAGAAGTCCGGTTTACTTTCTATTTCATCCTTGTTACCTAAACCGCACCTTTGCACTCCTTATGTTATGGCAAAGAGACAGCGGTTAGCTTTTGTTGAGAATTCTAAACGTGTTGTGCACGTGCTTGACTTGGTACACTGTGACTTATGGGGCCCTTCCCCGGTTTTATCTGATAATGGTTTTGCTTATTATTCCTTGTTCGTGGATGAGTTCTCACGTTTTACTTGGTTTTTTCCCCTTAGTCGAAAATCCAATTTTTTTGGATCCTACTTTCAATTTGAGGCTCTCGTCGAGAATCATTTCACGTCTAAAATCAAGGTTTTTCAAAGTGACGGTGGCACAGAATTCTTGAGCACGCGACTGCAGTCTCACTTTGCCTCTAAAGGCATTCACCATCAGATGTCGTGTCCTTATACACTAGAGCAAAATGGCCGAGCTGAGCGTAAGCACCGACATGTTGCAGAAATGGGCCTTACGTTACTATTTCACTCACATATTCCGCTATCCAAGTGGGATGATGCTTTTGCCACTGCCATTTATATTATCAACCGGTTACCTACTCCAGTCTTACATGGTGCATCTCCCTACAAACTTCTTTATCAGCGGGATCCGATCTACTACAACTTTCATCTTTTTGGATGTAGAGTATTTCCTTATGTTCGTCATATGGCGGATCATTAGCTATCTCCTCAGAGCGTTCCATATATTTTTATCGGTTATAGTTGCCATTATAAGGGTTTTCGATGTCTTGACCCTTATACTGGCAAGGTTTATGTCACCCTGCATGCTTGATTTGACGAGGGTTGCTTTCCCTTTACCTCTGCTTCGGCTTCAGCTACTGGAGCTCCCATGACGACTTTGGATGTTTATGCTTTTCTGGATGCTGATGGTAGCTCTGGTGCATCATCTTTGACGACTTCTATGCCTATCTCTGCACCTTGCTCCATGGACATTGAGACTTCGGTTTCTGCTCCTCCTGTCCAGCCTACTCGGTCAGTCCTGCTCCGGGTTTCCTCGACTGAGTCCTCTCCGACTACATCCGATACCTCTTCTCCTACATCTTCCGTGGCTTCTTCTCCTCCGGAGTCCCCTCCAAGGTCTCATGCCCATCGGATGTCCACTAGGTCCACGACAGGCGCTATTCAGCGTTGGGATTACTAAGATATTGTTGCTCATGGTTTTCTTGCTGCCTTACTTGCTCAGTCCGAACCTACTGACTATCGCGCAGCTCTCAAGGATCCTTCTTGGGTTGCTGCTATGGATGATGAGTTTGCGGCTCTTCGAGGACAGCATACTTGGGATCTTGTTCCTTGACCATCAGGTGTTAATGTCGTTGGTTCTAAGTGGGTTTATCGGCTGAAGTATCGACCAGATGGTTCTGTGGATCGTCATAAAGCCCGGATGGTCGCACAAGGGTTTTCTCAGATTCCAGGGTTTGATTTTGATCACACTTTTAGCCCGGTGGTCAAAGCCTCCACGGTTCGGACAGTCCTTGCCATTGCCACGATGCGCTCTTGACCCCATCATCAGTTAGATGTCAGGAATGCTTTTCTAAATGGCATTCTTGATACTCCTGTCTACATGGCCCAACCGGTTGGTTACAAGGACTCTCTACATCCAGATTACGTTTGTCGTCCGCGAAAGGCCATTTATGGTCTCAAGCAGGCACCTCGGCCCTGGTTTTAGAGATTCAGCACATATATATCTCAGCTTGGTTTTCGGTGCAGTGTTGCAGATATGTCTCTATTTGTCCTTGCTAGTTGATCCTCTTTGTTGCATTTTCTGGTTTATGTTGATGATATCATCCTTACCGGAAATGACTTGGCACTTATTCGGCAGTTTATTAATCGGACGCATCAGGAGTTTGCTATCAAGGATCTAGGGTCTCTTCACTATTTTCTCGGTTTGGAGGTGTCATCCACCTCGTCTAGTTTATTTTTGGGCCAGGCGAAGTATGCCAAAGATATTCTCACTCGTGTTGGGATGTCCGATGCTGCTTCGATGACTACTCCTTTCGTTCCTTGCTCCTAGTTACACAGCTCTTCTAGTTCACCCTTTCAGGATCCGACTTTGTACCGTTCTTTGGTGGGCGCCCTCCAGTACCTGACCATCACTCGCCCTGATCTGGCCTTTGCGGTTAACACCATTAGCCAGTTTCTGCAGGATCCGCGTGATGACCATTTTGTGGTTGTTACTCGGATTCTTCATTACATTCGAGGAACTCTTCATTACATTCGAGGAACTCTTCATTTTGGTCTCACTTTTCGCGCATCTAGTACTCCAGAGGTTTTGGGTTACTCTGATGCTGACTGGGCTCGATGTTTAGAGACTCGTCGATCTACGTATGGTTATGCTGTGCTCCTTGGTGGGAACTTGATTTCTTGGAGTGCCAGGAAGCAGCCCACAGTTTCTCGCTCTAGCACTGAGTCTGAGTACCGAGCTCTCGCCAACACTGCTGCTGAGGTCATTTGGTTGACTCATCTTCTTCGTGACCTTCATGTTCCACTTTCTGGCTCTCCCCTGCTTTTATGTGACAACAGTAGTGCTATTTTCTTGGCACAAAATCCTGTTGCTCACAAGAGAGCGAAGCACATCGACATCAATTACCATTTTGTCCGAGAATTGGTTGCTTCTAGGAAGCTGTGTGTCACTCATGTCTCCATTGCTCTTTAGATTGCCGATATTTTCACTAAAGGCCTCTCTTGTCCTTTGTTCGAGTTCTTCAGATCCAAGCTTTGAATCGCTGAGCATCCGACACTTCGCTTGAGGAGGGGGTGTTAGAGTAAATTACGTTTCTGATTAGATTTGATTGATTTTGGATAGACATGCTGACTAGACTAGAGTTCTACTAGGACTAGTTTACTTCATTGTACTCTCTATTTATTTCAGTCATGAATATAGAATTGGTTACGGGAAAATACATTCTGTCATTTTTCAAGTTAATTTTAATTCAAAACAAACATCGGGCCTTTTGGTTTGTAAGACACCTAATACTAGACATAGCGAGTAAGTTTTTCACAAATTGAAAAAATAAGAAGTTAGAGGTGGTTAAAAAGTAAACAAGACATGGTGTTTTATATAGTTGGACTGAGTAATACTAGACAAAAAAAATTAGAACTATTCTTGCCCTATTGTATAATTTGTATTGCACATTGTTTCACGACCTACACATAACAATAACACTTATACTCCCTCCGTTTCACCATTATTAATACTTTCCTATTTTGATAAAGTTTAGATTAATTTACGTTGGAAAAATGATATATGTTCGAAAATTCAATCGACCCATTTTATTTTTTCCATTCATTTATTTATTAATATTGTCCACTCATTCCACACTTAATTTATTTTTTAGAAATAAGGGTAATAATGTGTCCTTATATTCATACTCCGGGGTACATTATATAGAGGTACAAAGACCTATACATAAAAGGAAAATGAAATCTAATCTAATTACAATTACAAGTAATATTCACATAATTGCTTATTACTTAATACTCCTTCTCAAGTTGGAGCATGGGGATCACAAATGCCCCACTTGCCAAGTAATGAATGAAACTGATTCCGTCCGAAAGCTTTGGTGAACAAGTTCGCAGGTTGATAAGTCGTGTGGATGTGATGAGTAACAAGAGCACCCGACTGGACAAGATCAGGGACAAAATGACAATCCACCTCTATATGCTTTATACGTTTATGAAACACTAGATTTGCCACAAAATGAAGAGCAGATTGTATGTCACAAAATAGTCGCATAGGAGCAGAATGCACAACATCTAAGTCCCAGTCCCTAAGCAAAGACTTAAGCCACAACAACTCACAACAAGTAACAGTCATAACACGATACTCCGCTTCGTGTAATCGTGCATGCAGCTCAATTAGAATCACAATAAGCAGCTAACTGTAATGAACTACGTGAAGAGAGAAATAACCTTGACCAAGATGACTCTTCAGGTAGCGAAGAACTTGAATCGTAGCTTGCTAGTGAGGAACACTAGGAGACTTCATAAACTGAGCAAGCATATTAATAGAGTAACTGAGCTCAGGACGAGTGATAGTCAGGTAAATGAGGTGACCAACTAGGTGCCAATACTGCATAGGATCATCATAAAGAAGACCTTCAACTTTCGCAAGGTCATGCTGTTGCTCCATAGGAGAATTAGTTGGCTTAGAAGCCAATAAACCTGTATCAGATAAGATATCCAGGGCATATTTCCGTTGTGAAATAAACATCTCATCTGGTCTTCTAGTAATCTCTATAACCAAGAAATACTTAAGTGTACCAAGATCCTTCATGTGAAAACAAGAGCTCAAGTATTTCTTGAATTCATAGATGAATGACAAAGACCTACCAGCAATGACCAAATCATCCACATAGACAAGTACATGCAAAGAAACTGAGCCATGAGTAAAAGCAAATAGAGAGTAAACTGCCTTACTCTGAACAAAGCCTAATGCGCGTAAAACCTAAGACAACTTAAAAAAACAATTACGAGGAGCTTTCCGAAGAACATAAAGAGATTTATAAAGGACAAAAACCTGGCCAGGGGCACAGGATAGCTAGGGAGTGGTCGCATAAAAACCTCTTTATGCAGATCACCATGTAGAAAAGCATTATGCACATCCATCTGATGAAGTTCCCAACCACGAATGACTGCAACAGATAAAAATAGACGCACTGAACTCATCTTCGCAGCAGGTGCAAAGATCCCATCATAGTCAATTCATTCTTTCTGACGATTGTAAGAACCACTAGACGAGTTTTGTGACGTTTAATGGTACCATCAGACTTGAACTTGCTACCCTATGGGTCCTGGTGCTAAGCTACCATGACTTATCTCTCCAGCGATGCTTGTGGTGTCGGGCGACTGGGGTGCTGAGGGCGAGCGCATCGCCTTTTGGTGCTAAGTCAAGGATGCCCCGCCTCCAATCTCGTCTTTGTAGATTCCTACAAAATTCTCATGGATATCATCCAAAACCCCTCCTCCCAGGGTGCGTATGCTCCTCTCTCTCCATTCCGCAATCCTATTTCAAACTGCAATTTTACTATTCATTTAGTTAAAATTTATTTACCTTAATCATAAAATTAAATTAATATACAAGTATCAATAGCATTGTGTGATACCTTGTTGGATTTGTTAATACATATATTTTCAAAAATATCAATTTTTCATAAATTCTAATGATATTTAACAAAAGATATTAACAATCAAACATTTTTAAGTCAACTATTAAACGTCAAAGTGTGCAGTTTGAAATGTGACAGAGGAAGTACACAATTTTCTTTTTGAAAAACAACGTGTTAAAAAGTTTATGCCAGGCCTGTCAAATGAGTTAATTGTATAAACCCATTATCCAAACCCAATTAACCCATTATCTAATTAACCAATTTATTAATGGATCATAATGGGTTGGATCATATGGGTTGGATCATAATGAGTTGGGTCATTAAATGGATAACCCATAAGATAACCCATATGACCCAATGAGTTAAAATATATTATCGAATATATCATTATCCAATGGGTCATTATGTAATTAACCCAATAAGTTATCATTCAACCTTTTCATCCTCTATTCTTCTTCCTTTGCCCCGAGTTAGTCGATTTGGGTTTCAACTTTGAGTTATTAAGGACGGGTTATGAGTTAGACTTAGTTATATTTAGAACTTTTAATCCAGGTTCCAAACCCGAGTTGTCGAGTTGGGCCGAGATCGAAAAACCCTTAGTTTCATCTCGGCTCATTTAAAATATCTCGAGCTCGAATTCGATTGAGTCTCTTAAATCTTAGTTCGAGTGAAACTAATTTTGCTCGAGTTTGTGTTTGAGTTCAATCGATTATGTAAAATCTTGACTTGAACTCATGTTTGAGCTCAACGCGTTCCATGATTAATTTTTTAATTTTTTTTACATACGTAATAATATATTATATATAGTAAAAATATGTCATGTATAAATTATGTTGGTTCGATAATCTCGACGAAATCAACGAATAGTATTAGATGAGCTCAGTTTCAAATACTATTCGATCTCGGCTCGAGTTCGGTCAAATTGAATTCGAGCTCGGGTGATTTATAATATCTTAAATTTGAGCCAAATTTAAACAACTCTTAATTCGAGCTCGGCTATTTTAAAATATCTTAATTTCGATTTCGGCTCAATTTCGATCAACCTTGTAAAAGTTTGGGTCGAACTCAAGTTTGAATGAAATTAATTTGGTTCGAGCTCGAATAGATTAGGGATGTAAATGAGTCGAGACAAACTCAAAGAACCCTCAATGTAAGCTCAAGCTTAAGCTCGACTTGAGTTCGATCGAGCAGATAAATTTTTGTCTCGAACTCAAATTTGAATGAAATTAATTTTTCCTGATTTCTAACTCGAACCATGATTAAATATATATACATTTTTGTTGGTACATGATAAAATATTATAAATAATAAAAATATTATAAATATATATATATAATATTGACTCGACGATCTTTATGAACAATATTAGTGAGCTCAAACTCGAATACTATAAAAGTTTGGCTAGAGATCAGTTAAGTCTAATTCGAGTCGAGTTTAGACCGAATTGTTCGCGAGTTTTCGTGAATTGTTCGGTTCGTTTACACTGTTGCCCATGATTTACATCTCGGTTTGTTTACAACCCAACTAAATGACTTTTATCCAATAGGTCATTTAGTTTGACCCAACAGGTTACTTTGTTTTGACCCAACGAGTCATTTATCAGTTTACCCAATTTACTGAAGTTTTAACTTAACTTGTAAAAAAATTGTTGTCTTATTATAGGAAATTATCCACGGGTCACCCGTTACCCAACCCAACCCGACCCGGCTAAAAATAATCCAATGGGTAACCTATAATCCATTTATATCCATTAATCCAATGAGTCATTATCCAATAAATCTTATCCAATCAGTGAAAATAGTAGATGGATAACGATTATCTATTGGGTGACCTGACCCGTTTGACGAGCCTAGTTTATGGAGTGATCAGTTAAAACCTCTTCTTACAAAATGTTAGCGAACTGTAGATGAAAACCGAGCATGTGGGCACAAATTCCTCCAATCCAAACAAATAAAGGAAACAGAGACGAACACAAGATATAGAGAAATCATAACCAATTAGCCAATTAGCCAATTAGCCAATTAGCCAATTAGCCAATTAGCCAAATTTACACCCCTTGTCATTATTCTCATAGCATCACAACTTCATTGATAGAACTTTTATCAGAAACAAAACTATAAAAAAACAAAAGTTAAAATTACCCAATTGTTTGCCAGTTAGTTAACACTCTAAGACCATACATAGTAGTTATCTGTGTACTTATTTTGTTCTCCTCAAGTTGCCTAGGAATGAGGTTGAGCTAGCCCATAAGCTAGCAAATTTGTAAGGAAACGTTTAAATATATAAATGAGATTTCCTGGTAAATAAATAAATAAATAAAATTATTAGTCAAAACTTAAAATGCTCTTAAAACCTTTACCGTTAAAAACAAACTTCAAGGAGTTTAAAAGTAAAATATATGAAAGGTGAGAACTCCGTACTATTGGTGGTTTTTGTTACTCTCCGTGCAAACTCAAATTGCACACTTATTATTTGACATTATTCTCTATCAAACTTTGACAGCATATTTAAGTAAATATATAAACAATAATAATATCGTATGTAATATGGTTGGATTTGTCATAACAAGTAGTTTTTGAAAAGTAACTTTTTGTTTGCCGTTATTATACGTAGTTAAACATGTTAACGGTTAGACAAATTTCTTGATAAACGTGAAAAATATTCTGTGTAATTTGACCTGGGACAGAGGGAGTATCAATGTTTAAAGGTACCATCAATGGTACAGTAATTCTCTATCCTAGTTTTATCTGTTCCGATCACTATTTATTTAGTCAAACTTTATTACTCCCTCTGTCCCAATTGGCTTTGCACTGTAATCACTATCACGTTGTTCAAGAAACATGTTTAACCGCTAATATCTTTATTTATGTTTAATAACGGCAAATAAAAACTTGATATTTATAAACTACTGGTTACGATGAATTATACAATATCACCTAAGATAATATTATTGTTCATATATCTATTTAAATATGCGATCAAAATTGATTGATAATAGTGTCGAAAAAATAAAAACGCAAAAACAACTTGGACGAAGGGAGTAGTTAAAAAAAGTAAATTTCAACATATTATTTTACGATATCATTATAATCGTGTTAATATCTATTTTCATAATATTATTTATAAATATCCGGGCCAATGTTTTTGCCAGTCACAAACTTTGTTTTGACGAATTTAAAAGTCCCAATCAATATCCGGGCTAATTTTTTAACTAACACGTATCTACTCAAAACACAACCCTACCCTCGTGCTTATCACTCCCTCCCCCCAAAAAAACTTGCGCCTCCATATCTTCCTTCTCAACTCTCATTGATCACATACCATCAGTCACCGTCATCGCAGTGAGTCAAGTTCAGTTTGCGCAAACGACCAGATTCATCACTGGTCCAGATTTCACACAGTGATGTTGTATCCATCGTTAACTTAACGGATTTCCTCTTACTCTTGAGCTGGTTAAGATGCCAGAGGAAATACAACCTTTTTTTTGCCCAGTTTCTTCAACACACTCTCCTGTGTATGAATAGTTAAGGTGCACTTTCTCCATTCAAATGACACAGGAAATAGTTTGGTTGTGGCCCAAGATTACCAAATCCGTGAAATCCATTACTCCCTCCGTTCCAGGTTAAATTGCACGAAATCTTTTTCACGCTCGTCAAGAAACTTGTCTAACCGTTAATATATTTAACTACATATAATAACGAAAAATAAAAAGTTACCTTTGAGAAACTAATTGTTATGACGAATCCAACAATATCACATACGATTAAAATATTACATATCCATTTAAATATGCAGTTTGAATTGGACAGTGATTAATGACATAAATTGAAGAGGCAGTAGCTGGTCTAGAGTGAACATCATCCACATGAATATACCATGCTTTGGCAGAATTCTGGTATAATACCAAATCAACTTTTACATATGATCTGTATCCTTGTATATATCCTTTCAGAATTTCATACGTTGCTCTAATATTGGAGCTACCTGATTTGGAGGCACATTGAAAGTTTAGTCATTATAACTTTCATCTTGTTAATAGTCTTCCAATTCCAGCTACTCCCTCCCTTCGTACCAGCTAAAATTTAACTGCACCATGTTCAAAAAACATGTTTGACCGATAATATATTTAATTACGTATAATAACGGTAAATAAATATATATTTAGAAACTACTTGTTACGATGAATTCAATTATATCACAAAAGATAATGTTATTACTCATATATGTATTTAATTATGTGGTCAAATTTTGATAAAAGAATAGTATCCAAAAATCAAGTGTGCAATTTAATCTAGATGGAGAGACCACTATGTTTTGCCGAAACTTGTAACCTGCCAAATGTTGTCCTTTTAGATAGTAAGCCTGTAACCGTTAGATCCAGAGAATGTCCTGCTCGTTGCAAACATCCCAAAGTACGTAGTTTACTTCCACAAAGAAGAATCTCTTAACCCCATTCCACAAGCTGCATTAGATATACACATTGTATCCCACCTAGAGGCAGTGAAACCTCTTTCTCCCTGTGAGCTTAAGACATGTGCAGTGGTGATCTCTTAATTTTAAGAAACCACTCTAGAGACCGAAAATATCGACAGTGAGGATCTATAAAATGATCTCTTAACGAGAGACCACCCAAATGCTCTTGCTAAGAGCTCGTTAAAGAGGTCGAGCATGCCCACGTGAAAGCTGGCAGCGCCAGTCTCTGGGGCCGCCCATGTGCGGCCCCTTTTTTGTCCCCTCCAGGGACACGTGGCAGTCCCTCACTGGGCCACGTGTCCCACTCGGGCAGCTTTTTTTTTAAAATTTTATACGCGGACACGTGTCACCCAATGGTTGGGCCACGTGTCCCAACGGCTAAATTTCCAAGCCGCATGAATTTTTAAATTTGGGGGACACGTGGTCGCGTCACAGAGCGACACGTATCCCCATGCAACGATCAGAATTTTGTCCCTGTGTTTAATGGGACATGTGTCCCACTCACAAGGCGACACGGGTCCCAACGGCTATTTTTTAAAAAAATCAATTTTTAATTTTTTAAAGATTTTAATTTACAATCCCCCACATTTTTACCTATAAATAGATCTGATTTCAACCAATTTCATCACACCACTTCCAATTACAAAAATTCCATCTCATTGTTTCATTTTATAAAATTTTCTAAAATTCTCACTTTCGTTTCCACATATTTTTGTGATGGATTCACGAAGAACGTTGAAGGGGAAAAATAAGGCAATTCCAAATTCTATTAATTTAGAAAATTCTTCTCAGAATCCCAACTTCCGTCCATCTTTTCCAAATTCGGAATTTATTGAAAATTCGACAAGAATTCCTCTCAATTTCTCTATGCATTCCCAACATCCATACATGAATTTCCAAAGTCAATACAACTCTTCCCAAAATGCCTACTCGAACTCTCCTTACCTAAATCACTCTTCCCAAAATCCAAACATCCAATTCCAAAATTCTTATCCGAGTCATTTTAGTCAAAACTTTTCTTCTCCACATCTTGATGCTATAAACGAATCGGGAACCTTTTTAAGCCAAGGAGGTTGGGGTTCATCGGGACCAAACTTTGGTGGTGAATATGGGCGACAATTTGTCATTCACGATGTTCCAGATGGTAAGCCCCAATCTAATGTTTCACATTCTAATGTTTTAAAATAGTATATGTTTATTATTATACGTAAATTAGTATATGCTTGATATTTAATTAGAATTTGCATCCCTTTTATTAAATAGAATATGTTTATATTTAATTAAAATATATTTATTATTTAATTAGACTATAACTCGCTATGCAATAAAAATCCCCTCTATTTTAGTATTTAGAATTTGTTTGATATTTACGGGTGTTTAATTTGAATATTTAATATTAAATTAGAAGTTGACTCTCATTTAATATTTATTTTGAATATGTCTGACATGAGTTGTACAATGGAAAAATTCCTTAATTCATTTAGGAAATGATGAAGGTGAGGACAACGATGGAACAACACCAGGGTCCGAGACTAAGGGTACGAAGAAGAAAGCTAGCCGGGACAAATGGAGTGTAGAAGATGATATCGTTCTGTGTGGGTCGTGGTTCCTGCATTAAACCGATTGTGTGGTGGGTACGTGTCAGAATGCTGGTGTGTTTTGGTCTAAAATTATGGCCGAGGTGAATGAGTATGCAAAGTGCAACCGGTCCATGAAGTCGTGCAAGTGCCGGTGGTTAAAATTTGCTCACGATGTCGCCAAACATGTGGGATGTGAAAGTAAAGCCCGACGCCACTTCAGTCGAAGTGGGAGTGGGTCTAGCCAAGGAGATATAAAGTCATGGGCCATGAACTTGTTTGTAGATGAAAACGGAGGCCAACAATTTCTATTCTTTCATTGCTATGATACATGCAAGGATATCCCTAAATTTTTGGCACAATATTGCCCTAAGGAATCTGATGGAGAGGAATATACGTCACGGTTCTCATCAACACCCCGTAGTAGCAATGACGGTAGCCCTATGCAATATTTATCCAGGCTGATTGGTGTCAAAGCAGCTAAATGCAAGGTTAGGGGAAAAGGAAAGGCGACGCAAAGAATAATGGATGACACAATTGAATCAAAGAAAATGGAGTTCCACTCCACCATCGGAGAAGCCGCTAAATCTGATGAAAATGTTGTAGATAACGAAAGAGAGAAAAGGGCATAAAACATAGAGCAACGGGAGTTTGTCCGAATCCAATCGGAGCATGAACATAAACTAGCAAACACGAGACTCCTTCATACTTTGATGCAACAACAAGATTTGACCCCAGAGCAGAAGGCTTTCCATGATAACTTAATGTTGGTAGTCCAAAATCAATATTTATTGTAATCAGTTGGATGTAATAATTGGTCAGACTAGATCATATTGTTGTCATTATCTTTCATTGTAATTGGTCAGACTAAATCGCTTCATAAGTTGTCTATGTTTGGTTTTAATTGTTGTAGTTGTAATATTTGTTTGAGTTCATTCTGCTAGACATAATTAATGGAATTATCATTGTCTCATCCCATCCGTTCACGTGGGCCGAGTCAATTTATCACCTCGAAGATTATGTTAGACATAGTTAATGGGACTGTCATTGACACGTCCCATCCATTCATATGGGCCGAGTCCATTCATCACTTCAAAAATTCTGCTAGACATAGTTAATGAGACTCTCATTGACACGTCCTATCTGTTCACATGGGCCGAGTCCATTCATCACCTCGAAAATTCCGCTAGACATAGTAAATGGGACTGTCATTAACACATCCCATCCGTTCATGTGGGTCGAGTCCATTCATCACCTTAAAAATTCTGCTAGATATAGTTAATGGGACTGTCATTGACACGTCCCATCCGTTCACGTGAGCCGAGTTCATTCATCACCTCGAAGATTTCGGTAGACAATATTAATGGGATTGTCATGGACACGTCCTCATCCGTTCACGAGGGTCGAGTTCACTAATGGGTTTTCAAATTTCATGGTTCTATATAAAGGGGGCATTCGTTTACCTTTCATTTCACTCCCAAACTTGTTAACGTTCCTTCTTCTACACAGCCAGTTCTTCCTCTAATTCCCCAAACAATGATAAAGAGCCTCACTTTGTAGAATCATCAAAGATACCAACCTATGATGTTCCCGGGTTCTTACCCAAAACTGATTCTGAGACAATCAACTTTGTTTTGAATTTGCCAGAAATGGCAACACAATGGTACGCCGCTATTGAAGGTGAGAGTTCCCAAACTTCTCCGACTTTACCGAATAAAACAAGGAAATATATCAAGAGAGACCGTGCCCGAGCACAGGAAGTCCCCCGCAGATAATATTTTGCTCAACCTCCTGAGAGAATGTACGACGATCAACATTTTCGTACTCAGTTTCGTATGTGGCGAAATGTATTCCAACGTATACTCAAAGATGTCACAAACCACGATCCATACTTTGTACAAAAGCCTGATGCTTGCGGTTATGATGGATTTTCGCCATTACACAAGTACACGGTGGTCATGCGCCATTTGGCATATGGTTGTGCATTTGACCAACTTGATGAATGCTTACAGATGAGCAAAACAACGGTCAGGGAAACGGTGTCTCATTTTGTGAAAGCAATAATTGCGGTGTACCGGCCAACATACCTCAGACCACCAAATC
>JAULKM010019866.1:0-14281 GCA_032355605.1 Rubia tinctorum
CCCGCCCCTCCGCCCCTCCTCCGCCCCAGCCCCTCCTCCGCCCCTCCTCGAATTCTCCTCTAGTTCCGCCGCTGCCCTTTGGTGTAGCTTTGTGATGTCGAGTTCAACGCTGACCTTACCAACATGACGCCGAGTACGATTAAGGTTTGCCATATAGATCTTGACATGATAACCCACAAGATTTCCAATATTCATCATTGAGTCCTTGCAAATAATTGTTGAGGGAGACCGTACAATGCTATGAAGATTAAAACTACAAGAGAATATGTGTTTGGATCAAAATTGCATTATAAATTTTGACCCGCTGTGAGCTTAAATGGTATTTTGTTTTTTTTCAGATAAGGTATAATATTAATACGTCATGTCCTTTGAATACAGTAACAATGGTACCCGGTAAAAATAAAGTCTTCCTTTTTATTTTACAAATATTATACATATTCCACCTTTTGTGGGATTTAACTACCTAATAACTATACATAATTTGTAATTTTAGGGATGCAACGTGGTGCATATCGTTAGGGTACGATAAAAAATTTCTTAATATTTATTGCACATGTAGAATGTGCATGGCACATGTATTGATCTAGTGCAACCAATTGTGCATGGTATTGGGTATTAATCCATGTACGACCCTCAATAACACCGATTTCTTAACGGCAGTGAGAGTTTATGGAATCCCCGTCTTTATTTGAAAAAAAGGTTATGATGATTTTCTTACTTTGTTGATAAGAAAACGAACATTACTTAGCTGAAGTAAAATTCTAATATAGAAAATTATTAAATAAAGAAATGTTGTAAATACAATTGACATTAGTAATTCTTTATTCACTAGATAATCCCCCCATCGTATTCACTTCTTTGTATGCATATATGGATGATCATGCATGGCAGGAGCATTGAACAATATTTTCAACTGTGCAGGAGACATGCATGAAACATGTATTAATCTTGTGTCAATATATTAGCATAGAAATGATAAATTAGTTGTGGAGATAATTGATGTATATTATGATGATGATACATGTCAAAATTATATTTTTTTTAACCACAACTATGAAATCAACAAAGACCATTAATCCTTAAGATATATTATTCGCAATTTATATGTTATCTATAGGTAGATAAATATTGTATGCACATAATTAGATTTATTTTGTATTCACTGTCTCTAGATAATGTGAAAGTAAATTAATTTTTATTGTCGAAAACATATACACGTTTTATTACGAGGGATACGGGTCAAAATTTTATTTTAAAAAAATACAACTATGAAATTAGCAAATACCATTAATCCTTAAGATATAATATTGGTAATTTATATGTTATCTATGGTAGATAAATATTGTATGCACATAATTAGATTTATTTCATATTCATTGTCTCTAGATATTATGAAAGTCAATTAATTTTTATTGTCGAAATATATACTTTTTTTCGATTACACCGGGCAAGATAACAAAAAAATGAATTTTCAATTAAAAAAAGATAAAATAAATAGTTGTATTAGAAAGTTTTAAATAAATATAGTGGGATAAGGAGAGAGAGAGAGAGAGAGAGAGAGAGAGAGGGAGGGAGAGAGAGAAATAAAAAGGCATCCTAAACTCTACAAGGGACTTAAGTTGTGTCGTGCACCTTCCTATTGCCACTGTCCCTGTCGATTTCATGCTATAAGAACAATGTGCATGTTCATTCCTAAAATTTCTGCCTTCCTGGTTAGAAATTGCCTGGCTGCAAAGTAGCTGAGCTTGATTTACACTTCCAAATCCATAACCGGAGTGTCGCACGTTTACTACACATGAATGTCTAGATTTTGCTAATTATTTCGTGTTGGATAATGGATTCCAAATTTGTTATACAGTTATTTAAGGTTACCTATTCGTGAACAACATATATATTTTTTTTCAAAAATGTAAATTTGTGTTTTGTAATTTTAATTTATGCACGTTTTATGCACACGGTTGTTCTAAGGTAGCACATTCTTGGGTGCTAGATATCCAAGTGCAAAATTTTGTCACAATATATAAGCAGGAGAAATACACAGTTGATCACAATCTAAAAAACTTTGGAAGGTTGTGATTTGGAAGTTTATGATGGTTTAAATATTTATACTTATTTTAGCTCAATATATTAAATAAACTAAAGTGTGGTCTTAAAAAATAATTCAATTTAGTAGTTACAAGGTCTTTATAGCGGAAGCCCTGATGATTCCGAAATCACTTCCATATAAATATAAATACTAAATAAACATTCCAATGTTTTTGCTCCTTGTGGATTTTTGTGGTGCATTTTGTTGATCCTTGTGGTGATAGTGTTAAAGCATCCTTGTAAATTTTGGTGGTGGTAGAATTGGTGCAATTTTTGTAGACTATTGTGGTAGTAGTATTAGAGGTTGAATTTTGGGCTTCATGGTTATTGTGGGGTGAGAAGTTGAATAAATTCTTCTTATGGCCCCTAAAAAGATAATAACGAAAGAAGGTAGTTCCTCTAACCCAACACCTCCCATAGTTTACGACCAATTTCTTCCTTATCATGGGTTGACAAAGATAAGAGGGGATTATGACAAAATATGGAAGAGGTTGGACATCACATTGATCATGACCACTCGGTTTGCAGATAGGGATGTTTTGGCTAAGTTGGATTTGTTGGAGCCGGTCGATGCTATGTTGGATAATGGAGGCCTAGAGGGCCTCACAAGGGCCAATTCTCCATCTTATAGATCATGGACACTTGAGTTCCTGTCTACGGTGAGGAAGATCACTTGCGAAGATGATAGCCTGGGGGATCGTGTTTCAACTAAATGATAAGAGGAGGAAATCTTTGTATGATGATATAATGTTGGCTTTTAGGTGAAACTACACTCCGCGCACCGAGGCAGAAGAGGTATTTGAGGAAGAAGAAAATTACACCACCTAAAAATATCAGGAACGCCTCGCGGGAGAAAGAAGAACTCACCACTCACCACTTCTTCAATTATCCATCCGGCGATCCGGTATATCCACCGTTTTCTAAATCCTACACTTTTCTATCAATGGGAGTTCAACAAATGTTCTACATATAATTTGAAACACCTTTGGGCATTTACACCTCACGGAGATGGTGCCCTGAATTGGTTGATGTATGGGTTGATGGTTGCATCGGATTGTCGGAATAGGATTGAGGCGCATTTGTGTTGGGAGAATGATCATACTCTCGGCACAACATATTCACATTCCACCGAGCTTGGTGCCACTAGGTCGCCATCCCGATGATAGTTTCTACACTATCGACTTTTTGGTAAAGGTAAAAATGTTGAAACTCATCGAAAACCCCACGAAATTCACTTGGCTTATCCGTGAAGGAGAACCCTGCATAACCCTTTCATCAGACCACTTAGTGGGTCTCCCGAAGACGTCTTCGGATTACCGTCCCCCCACCCTCCCGGGACACTACTTTTACTGGATTGCCCCAATCCCGAGTGCAAGGAGGCCGCATTGCCGCACCAATACAAGTTACACCACTGGGCTCATTTACTCAACTCCACGACTCTTTTCGTACCATCAAAATATACTTGAGAATATGGATGATAGATTTGAAGGCATGGAACAAAAAATGGTTGACATGTACCAACAGTTGGACAATCTTGTGTATTTTCCCTTAGCAAAACCAACAAGATGTGTTGATTCACATAATCATAAAAAGGCACATCACAACAAGATGTGTTGATTCACATAATTTCCCTCAGCGAAACCAAGTAATCCATAATATTGAATTATCAAGAAACCAAGGCAATACCTGATGGATCTTTGTTTAAAACAAGGCTTTGGTGTGCGTACATATTGCTTGACTTAACCTAAGGAGGTCAGTAAGGAACAGGATGCATATAAGAAGAAATAAATTCAGATTTTTCAGAACTGTACTCCAATGATGTAGGTTAAAAACTCTACTCTTACAACAATTCCAATAGCGATGTACTGATGTTTAAACAGATTGCATTCCAAGAAGAAAGAAAGAAAGCACTAAAATGCATTAACACGGTATTGAAATACCATAATTTATTATTTGTCTATCCAGTGATATAAAAAAGATATAATGTCAAAGAGCAGGAATAAGGACTTCCTCTAAGACTCAAGTCACAATGAAGAAGAGCTTCCTTTCTCAAAAACTGAAAAGAAGGATGGGATGCTTCCAAAATGATAAACACTACATGCTCCAAACACAAGTATTTCCAGATAAGCATAAGAAATTGATAGCATGACAAAGTAACAAATAAAAGTGCACTCATATTATGCAGCCTACACAACAGTCTTGTCTAATCAAAATTAACACAGAGAAAGCCAAAAAGTCAACAACATATGGTGCTAATCACAACATCCACTCATTAGAAAGTTGTTCGCTAGCCTTGGGCGCCCCGACTAACCGACACCACAGTCATTTCCGGAGTTGTAAGTCACGGTAGTCCAGCACCAGAAACATGCGGCGGGGCAGTACTCATGTGTTGCACAAGAGACCCTCGGCTATTAGACCAAGGACATCCCCACACTGCGCTCAACGAGCTTCGAACCCGGGGTTCCCCCCAAGAATTCCACACTCCCAACCGCTAGGGTACACCCGTGGGCGTACAACATCCACTCATTAGAGTTCAAACAAGGAAGGTAGTACCTTTTCTTCTTCATTTATATTTGAAAGCGAAAATGGTTCTTCTTGTCGGACCCCACCGTTAGCTGTGAAAATTCTGGAAAAAAATCTATGTTCGGTGCTAAAGTGTCGACCTTCGGATGCAAATGATGAGAACACAATTCGCTATCAAAAAGTCAACAATATATGGTGCAAATCACAACATCCACTCAACAGAGTTCAAACAAGGAAGGTAGTACCTTTTCATCATTTATATTTGAAAGCGAAAATGGTTCTTCTTTTCGGACCCCACCATTAGCTGTGAAAATTCCGGAAAAAATTCTATGTTGGGTGTTACAGTGTCGACCTTTGGATGCAAATGGTGAGAACGCATTCGGTGAATGCGTACTGACCATCCTTTTTTTAAAAAAATTCTGCTTGAAAAGACGCATTCATGTTTTTTCATTTTTTTTTGTGCCGATCAGTGAAGACGCATTCACAGAATGCGTTTTCTCCATTTGCATTTTTTTGAAATTCGAAGATGCATTCGCCGAATGCGTCTTCACCATTTTTTTTTTATAAAAAATGTTTTTATACAAATAATAATTAAAATGTTATATTTTTAAAAATAATTATAAAGCATAATTCAATTACAATAGTATATAAAATAGTTATATTTTCACAAAATAATATCATTTTTATTTATAATATAAAATAATAAATTTTTAATTTTTAAGAAAATAATATATATTTATATTAAAATATTATAACAAATATTATTATTAAAAAATGACTTCATATGAAAATTATATTTTTATTTAAATTCGACCCATATACAACACAAAAATATTATAATAATATTTGTATACAAATAATACTTAAAATATTATTTTTCTTTTCAAAATAATTTAAAAAGCATAATTCAATCACACCCCGTTGGTCGACTGTAGTGCTGCCGTTGGTCCACCAGTTTCAGGTCTCGGAGAAATGTCGTTGCCTGCCCTGCGCGTGAACTACATGCACCGCTCGTGCTTCCGCGCGTGGCCTTCACGCGCCGCCCCTGCTGCTGCGCGTGGCCTGCACGCATCACTGCTGACGGAGGTTTTTTGCCGGACCTTGCTCGAGTTATTCTGGGTATTGTTTTTTATTGGCATTGCACTGTGTGAAGAACGACAATATTTGAAGAGAAATTTGTGAAATACATTGTATGTATTTTAGGAAATGGATTGGGAATGTTATTTTTGTTTTAGTGATAATTGAAGAATATTTTTAGTAAATCATTGTATGAAGAGCCAAAATATTTGAAGAGAAATTTCTGAAAAGCACTCTACATGTTGTATGAAATTTGTTGGAGTTTAAATTTGTTGTTTGGATAAAAGAAAGTTGTTTGAGTAATACTTTGAAACATATTGTATGGAAATACATTATTTGGTATATGAAAATGTATGCAAAATAGTATAGTGTTATTATTGGATATTATTTTAAAATTTTTTGGACTTAACATGATCCGAGCATAAGTATTGTGTATTTAGAATTGATGTCGATGGTTTGAAAGTCGTTATGGAAATCAATGAATTGATGTTGTTGAATGTTATTATTTGTGTGCCGTTTGGATATCTTGTTCTGAAGTACCTATATTTTTATTTGTACCGGTGAAGGAAGAATTTGTGGTGCGATATCGAGGAATTTTTACCATTCTCTGGAGGTACACATCTTCTTTGTTGAAGGTATGTTTTATTTGAAAGAGCCTTGATTTAGACATATTAGATGAATAATTGTTGATGTAATATGGAATATGTTTTCATGTAATGCATCGATCTCTTGTGAATGAGTTTGTATTTTTTTGATGATGAGCATGTTAAAAATCTGTTTTACTATGATGCTCCATAGGTCGAATCATTGAATGATAATCTACGATGTTGAATGATAATCTTCTTTTGCGAAGGTAATTATTTGTTGTATACTACTACGTTGCAGTTGTACAATAAATTTGTTGTTGTTCTTGTATAGAGGTGGTGTGATTAAGTATGATGTGAACATGGGTGTGTACTATGATCCTCCCGTAGCTGAGAAATATGTGACTATAAAGCGGAGGTTAAGCCACTCTCAATTAGTTGATTTAATTGTGAAACGGCTTGGCATTAAATGTGAGGGGTTTCTTCTGAGAATCTTTTATCGTTGTTCTGAGATGATTGGTTCTTGTATATATTATCGATGTTATGAAGTGGAATATGATGAGTCGACGAAGACCTTCTTCGATACTGTTGATGGAATGTCCTTGTCGGCAATGAATCTTTACATTAATCTGGAGAGGATTTAGACCAACTTTGAACGTCCGGGTGATTTTGGCTCGGGCACATTCATGTCGTTGTTGAGTAATGTTCAGAACTATACCTCATCAACACGACATCCCTTTCCAACACCTGATTATTGCTAAGGTTTTGGAGAATCTCATGTTGTTGGTGAGTCGAGCCAACCTACAGTGTATGTCCAGGCAGGCTGCTCTCAGCCTTCCACAAATGCTGGTCCACATGGTGGTTATCATGAAGAATTCATTGTCTTTGACGATGATTACGGCGGTGAAATTGGTAAGCATGGGTCCGGTGGTGGCGGTTGTAACCTTATTGTAGGCCATTTTGATGTGGATGGAGAGGATGCTGAGGGTAAGAAATTTGAAGCAGAAAGGGAAGATATTCTTTACCAACTAATTTGAATCCAGGGGATGATGACCGCTCGCTGGTGTACATGAACAATGTTCCCACTGCATTCCATCAAGTATGGAAACCCTAATACCAGGGTATTCTTTAGGGATTGTGGGGGTCCTGATGAAGATGGGTATGACCCGACCGATTGTGGCAGAATATTTCCTAATTATGTTCAAGCAATGGGAAGTTGATTTGGGTATGAGATTTTGGACTAAGCTAGAATTGGTGGAAGAAATATCTAGGTGGAGTTCGAAGATGAACACGGAACACCGGATTTTGGAGAGCAAGTCGCGTACATGGTACGCGAAATGTAGGAAAGTTGTAGACGAAATTGGAAATTGTTCGTGGATTGTTAAAGCCAACATGAAGTCCTCCCACGGGATGTGGGAGATCACTAAATGGGCAAGCAGTCATTCTTGTATTGGTGCTGGCCGATCGGATGGTAACACAAATGTGATATCGTTTATAATTGCTCGCTCCATTCGATATCAGGTTGAGACCAACCCCTCGTTCAGGGTCAACGATGTTATAGAGCATATGCGGAAGGAGTTAATTGTTACCATTTCCTACAAGAAGGAGTGGTATATCGACAGAAGGCTATTGATTTGGCCTTCG
Organism: Rubia tinctorum; assembly: GCA_032355605.1. Classification (NCBI taxonomy): domain Eukaryota; kingdom Viridiplantae; phylum Streptophyta; class Magnoliopsida; order Gentianales; family Rubiaceae; genus Rubia; species Rubia tinctorum. Next base: position 7,914 of record JAULKM010019866.1, read on the forward strand.
GAACCTGGGAGGAATCCTTCGAGAGACTGCCCACGTTTATGGATGAGTTGGTCAAAGCTAATACTACCACATTTGTTGATTGGACAGATGTACTTGATAGAGTACATGGTCACGGGTCTAGGAAGTTCAAGTTTGTGTTTTGGGCGTTTGGTCAGGCTATCGAAGCCTTTCGCCAATGCAGGCCTGTGATCAGTGTGGATGGTACTTTTCTGAAATGTGCGTATATATCCATGATGCTAGTTGTTGTTGTCCACGATACGAATGATTACGTATTGCCCATCGCCTATGCGATAGTAGATGTTGTGACACATGAGAGCTGGGAATGGTTCATGGTCAAGTTACAAAAGCATGTGGTAGGTAATAATTCCAGGTCCATATGTGTTATATCTGACCGTCATTCTGGGATCTTGAATGCAATGGCAAACACTGATGGATGGAAGGAACCGGCAGGATACCACCGGTTCTGTCTGAGGCATTTTCGGGCTAACTTCCTCAGTGCGGCAAATGGGAAGTTAAAAAATGTGCATCTGAAGACTCTAGTCTGGCAGCTAGGTAGTACTAGACATGAACGGAAGTGGCTAGAGTACAAGGAAGAGTTGGAGGAGCTTGAACCCGTTGCATGGGAATGGTTGAAAGAACATGAAAGCAGTAAGTGGAGTCTCGCCTTTGATGGAAACCGTTGGTGGGGTATTCTTACAACCAACATGTCAGAGAACTACAACAATTGTTTGAGGTGGGCTCGACATCTACCGATTACTGCTTGTATTTACGCAACTTTCAAACGAACGGTCGAAATGTTTGCGCAAAGGTTAATGGAAGCAACTAACTAGAGGTACATTTAAGTCACAGAAGTTTATCAATACATGAATTCAGACTGTAAGTAATCTGTTCTACATTCTTGTTATTTTGCTGTTCTATTTTGCCGAGCAGGATTTGGAAGAAGTTTGTGAGGAACGACAGCTGGGGGCTGAGCCATGTTGTTAGCTTGTCTGATCGTAATTTACATATCTATAGAGTTGAGACAAGGTCCTACAACAGGAGCGTGGGTGAACGACATTATACTGTGAAATACTCGAAGAAACAGTGTAGCTGTTAAGAGTTGAAAATTTTCAGACTCCCTTGTTCCCATGCTTTGGCCATTTGCAGGAAAAGACGTGATGATCCCATGAACCTTTGTGATCATACATATCACACGGACACCTTCGTATCACAATACAGTGTCAGTTTTATGCTTGTCAGAGATCCTTCATTGTGGCAACCTGCAGACTGGAGGTTGGTCCCCGATATTGAGCAGTTTCACAATAGGAAACATGGCCAATTAGCGGAGAGAAGGATAAGGAATCAGATGGATGAGAGACTCCATGGTGATCGTAGAGGTGTGCGTGGGCGGTGTCATGCATAGTGTACTGTTTGTAGTACTGAGTTTCTTTCGATATGATGTTTAGATTTTTTTTTATCGAAATCAATAGCTATCAATGTAATGGAATTGTGTATTTCGTGACACTTAAACTTTGAGCAATATCACGTTATGTGCATATATTATATTATGACCTTTTATGTTTTGTTACATTACCATCACAATTCATTGCTTTAATTATTGATATAAATTGTTTTCTGCTACAACCATATTCTGCCATTCTGCACTATGTGTTTCACTAACTGATACGCGTCTTTCATTTTATTCAGTGATACACTATGGATCATCTTGGACCGATCGATGAGGATTTGCTCTATCTACACATAAGGTATCGTGCACAGACGATATACAACGGTGACTTAGAGGATACGACATTTCAGATCAGACGTTGTGATGGGGCCTGTTGGACTGTTGAGATCCCCAAGAATGTCCTGCGTTACGTTCGTGCGGTAGGCTTCCAGGGCCACCTTGATTCAGCGTCAATCCACATTGACCATTCGCTTATCACAGCGTTGGTCGAGCGCTGGAGACCTGAGACCCACACATACCATCTTCTAGTGGGCGAGGCAACCGTAACGTTGCAGGATGTGAGTGTGATTTGGGGTCTACCAATCAACGGTATGCCCATCACAAGTCATGACAGAAGAAGCCAGGTGGTTGAGTGGCATACCGTATGCACCGACTTCTTAGGGCCAACACCCCTCTTGGATGCCATCAAGGGGGGGTCGTATAAAAGCCTCTTGGTTGGGTGATGTGCTTTACAATCCACTACCTATTCATGCCACGAATGTTGATTGTCAGCAGCGGGGGAGGGTATTCATTCTACTATTGCTTGGTGGAATACTTATGTCCGACACTTTGGGATATCAGATCTCTCTCATGTAATTGTCCCCGATCATGGACTTAGATGCGGCTCATCAGTTTAGTTGGGGGAGTGCCATTCTGGCACACTTGTACAAGAGCTTATGTGACGCCGCACTTCCCCAAACGAAATCCATATCCGGGCCAGTTGTCCTCCTACAGGTAACAGTTGCTTCAACAACTCCTTCTTAGTGTTTCAAATTTTCACATTAATGGTTGACGTTATATTTTCATGCCTTTTTTCCTGCTAGTTGTAGGTGTGGTAGAGAATACCGAGCATTCGTCACGCCGGACGACTTCCACTGACCAACAATGTGAGTGTTGTTGGGTTCAAGTTTTTATTCAGTAACTGAAAGCTAAGTATTCACAACCTTTTGCTAACAAAGGATGACTAATGTTCTTCACCCTGCCCTGCGCAGGTAGAGAGCCCGGTATGATTGTTCGCAATCATCGATGCATGTGCTCAAACTATACCGTGATCAACTGACAGTTCTCGACAACAACTAGGTATAAGATAGTTTGGTATCCATTATAACAGTGGCTTCAAAATTTATTGAATTTCAGATTATTTAAAATTGTTCTTTTTTTGGCAGTTCATTTGGCAGCCATACCATGAACATTTTCTGTAACATTTACCGTCATATTGTACAGCCGGTAGGAACAACTGGCTATTGACTGTCAACCTCATTTGTTGGCACATGGTCGAGGGTCATCATATTCACCGCGTGCTCAGACAGTTCGGCTACATCCAACCAATACATGTGCAATTGGTGCCGAAAGGGGTACAAAAACTTCTACATTCAAAAGACCGTCGGGGGAGGTCGAATGTGGATTAGCGAATTGTACTGAACACGCATGTTCAGGCGTGGGAGCAACATGCATCCTACGTAGCTCCGATCCTAGGCATGTCAGATCCATATACACCGGATCGGGAATACATGGAGTGGTACCTCCGTAGCACCATGAAAATGATTGACCGGCCAGGAAGGCCCCAACTGTTACATAGGGGTTTCATGGAGATAGGGAAACCATGGAGTACATGGTATTTATTATTTTTGTTCGATAACATTTAATTAATACCGCACATTTCTGCATTTAATTTTATCTAACATGTTCATCTCATTTATGCAGATGCAGGATATGTCCAGGATGCCCCTCAGGTCCGAGATTAATCTGGACGCTTGTCCACCACCTTACGCAGAGGTTATCAGGGACTTACATGAAGATGCCAAACATCTCCTAGAATGTGCACATGAGCCCTCGAAGGTGCGTTACTATCAGCCTTGTGCTCCCCGAGGGACCTCCCCCCTGGTGTGAGGTACAATGTAATCAGAATCCATCATCCATTTTCTCATGGCAGACCAGGTGGTCGAAGACAGCACCTTACATGACCTGCTCTTGACACTGGTTTCTCTCAATCCGGACCTTCACATGCTAGTCTAGCCTACGAAGGACCATCAGATGCTGGACCATCGCATTGCACCGTTTCACCGGTTCATTCTACTGCATACCTTACTGCAGCTAGTAGTCATGCACATTTGTCTTTGACTGCTCCATTCCATAGAGCTAGCGGTCCTCAACTTCAACATTATTTGAATGACGAAGCTGGGGAGGATATGGAAGAGGATTCCACGGAGGGAATTCAGGATGAAAACTTAGCAGCGTTTACTCATGTGCCTGTAAGAAGACGCACATCTCGGACCATACGGCCGCCTCCATGTGGAACAGATGGAAAACTTTGCGGAGGGCGTCATTTGTACATTCGAGACTTGTTCATCTAACATTGCATTATTGTCGCCCACAAATTAGCTTGACATTCAATATAACTACTACTCTATTTCTTACATTGAAAATAATCATTAACGTGCAATAGACAATTTTCAAATGAAAACAATACTAGGCAATTCGAAATAAAAAAATACTAGGTTATTCAAGAAATGATTAATTCATTAATTCATAGGAAAATATACACATGTATATATATATGTATTAAATTAAATAAATAAAAATTAAAATTAGAGGATGCATTTTGAGTATGCAACCTTTTCATTTATAATTTTTTCTAAAATATTTTTGGGAAAACAAAAATTATACATTTATTTAATTAAAATTAAAGGATCCATTTGAAGAATGCATCCTCTACATTTATTATTTTTTCAAAAATATTTTCAGAAAATTAATCAAATTAAAAACAAAATATTTCACTTTAGAGGACGCATTCTTGAAATGCGTCCTCTTCATTTATTATTTCTTTTTTTGAATTTTTGGAAAATTAATCTAATTTATAAAATTCATTTTAGAGGACGCGTTCTTGAAATGCGTCCTCTTCATTTATTATTTCTTTTTTCAAATTTTTGGAAAATTAATCTGATTTTAAAAAATTCATTATTCATTTTAGAGGACGCATTTTGTAAATGCATCCTCTTCATTTTTTTTAAAAAATCGGTATAATTAATAAATAAAAAATTAAATTGAGGTTGAAAATGCATTATTGAAACGCGCCTTCTCAATTTTTTATTTTTTTTTTATATTTTCGGATAACAAAAAATCAAAAAATATAAAAATATATCCCCTCTGAGGACGCATTTCCAAAATGCGTCCTCCTCATTTGCTTCCACTCCTCATAGTAGCCCTATTAAACATCTAATTCTGGTCAAATCACCCCCCAAAAACATAGCATTTAGGAACTCACTCAGCCACACCAAGCACTACAAGCCCTTCTTATTTCTGACCAAGCTTTGGTTCCGTTGGCTGATTTTCGACATCTTCTCTTCCTAACGCTCTCAACACACCACCCATTTTCAGCAATATGTTCCCATATACAATGCAGAAAACTTTTTTTTTAAAAGTTAGGAAAGATGCTTTCCACGCAAAATACCCCTTCAACATCAATTCATGTGAAGACATTTTTCACTAGCATTTTATCGAACACTTACAAGGCTTCATCTGGTGTGTGATTTTCAACAAGCTAAGAAACCACATTCTCGTCCCATTAAACTACTGCTTAATTTCTCACTATCATCGTCCCATTAATGCTCTGCTTAAATATCATTCTTCTCTTTTTACAACAATGTGAATGATATTTCAACGAGGTCGATTGGAGAATTTCTCTATGCTTGATAAAGGTCATCGATTCGATGCGAATGAGAAGCTATCTAAATCGGTTGATGATGAAAAGCTAGTTAAGATTTGAGATGAGGGTTCTCAGTAAGTTGATGAATGGAGAGGGCCATAAGACAAAGAACGAAAGGGTTAGGTGCCGGAGCTTTTCTTCAGAAAATTGGAACAAAATAGAGTAAAGTGTCAAATAACCCTGATTTTAGGATGAAAGTAGCAGTATAACCCTATAAAATTAAAAAGTGCCAAAATAATGTTAACTTTATGAGATATGTGCCAATATAACCCTGGGAGGCGTTAACTCCAGTTGTCAACGCCGGAATTGACCTGTATTATAGTAAATGACTATTTTGCCCCTAATTTTTTTTAAAAAATAACAAAAATAAAAAAGACAAAGTCCTCATTTGCTCTGCCCTCTCCCAGGTCGATCCTCTCCCAGCGCTGCCTTCCCCCGTCGCTTTGCTCTGGTCACCTTTTCCTCTCCAAATCTCTGCCTAGTATTTCCGCCAAACCCTCCACCTAGCCTTTGTTCCTATCCTCTCCGCCAAATATTCTCCGCCGTTCCCACTTTTTTTCTTCCTTAATGGAATTGGTGTGGCCTCCTCGCCGGCAACGGCCTCACCGCCTCCGCCCATGTTACCTCGACGAGGAGGGTAACTGGATTTTGGCATCGTCATGTTACCCCAGTGAGGAGGGTAATTGGACTTTTGCATTGACTTTTGGATTTTGGGTAGACTTTTGTGCATCTGGGTTTGAAATTTAAGGGTGGAGGGTGCCTGTGGAGTGGTGGTTGTGGGTTGGTGGTGGATGGCTGAGAGGGGGTATGGCAAGTGGCTGAGAGGGGGTGTGGCGAGTGGCTGAGAGGGGGTGTGGCGAGTGGCTGAGAGAGGTGTGGTGGTGGTTGTGGGGTGGTGGCAGGTGGATGAGAGAGGAGGCAATGGCGGGTGACTGAGAGAGGGGGTGTGGTGATGGA
>JAULKM010019877.1:0-14281 GCA_032355605.1 Rubia tinctorum
AAATAAATGATTTAATTCACATGCACTATTATTTAATCATAATTAATTATTAATATGTAATATAATTTAACCGTTATGTTCTTTTAATTGTTTTTGTTCAATTAAGTTTTATTCAGTTCTGTTCAATTTGCTTCTGTTCTGTTCAATTTGATTCAGTTCGTTTCTGTTTAATTCAGTCATGTTCGGCTAGACTAAATCCACTTCAGTTCAGTTTAACTAGTGTGATTCATTTCACTTCATCTTTATTCAGTTGGGTTCATTTTGATGCAGTTCGGTTCATTTTTATTCAATTTAGTTCAATATTATGCAGTTTAGTTTGATTTGGTTCGGTTCGGTTCAGTTTTTTCATTTCGGTTTTGTTTGATTCATTTCAGTTCAGTTTGACTCAGTTAAGTTCAATTCAGCTCTTCTTAACTCTTCTCAGCTCTTCTTAGCTCTTCTCAGGTCCAATCAACTCAACTCACCTCTTCTCAACTCTTCTCATTTTTTGTCAATTCCAATAAATTCATCTCAACTCAACTTAGCTCCGATTCAGATGAACTGGACAGGGCCTAACTTTCCACCAAGACCTTGTAATCTCATCCAACAGGAGCATATAGATTTGGGGAGTTTACGCTGACATAACATAATAAACCACCTATTGCAACGTAGATTTTGCCAATGGCCTAACTTTCCACCAAGACCTTGTAATCTCATCCAACAAGAGCATATAGATTTGGGGAGTTTACACTGACATAACATAATAAGCCACCTATTGCAACGTAGATTTTGCCAATGTAGCTCTTCAATGTATAGATATGTCATCTTGTTTCCACTTGCATATTTCGTTCTTTTTTTTCACTAAAAGATTCTCAGATTATTACGAAATATTCTCAATTGATTCATTTATCGAACATAACATTGTTATGTATTGATTAAGTTAAATGACCAGTCATTTGTAAGCAAGATTTTTAAATTTATAATTTAGCGACTTTTGGGATTAAATTTTTTAAAAAATAATCCGTAAGACCACGTAGGAAAATTAGCATTATTGTAAGGTTGATCCAAATGAAATCTAACTCAGATTTGTGGCATGATACAGCATATCCATAGACAATAATAAATGGGGCATATTGAATGGCTGTGGATCCATAACTTCTATTTATACTCCTACTTGCTATTCTTGCATCATATCTTACTTTATTTTCTACGATTTCTGTTCCCCCAAACCTTGTTTTCTTCTCATAAATTTTCCATAAAATAATTTAAACATTCCAACAATAACTACGGATTTATGGGTAGATTTATTTTCTTCTCCTACTCTTTTAATTGCTAATTAAATCTAAAAATTAGCTTCAATATTGTGTTGGCAACTTAAAATCGAGATCAAATTTTTTTTTTACCTTATGCACTCCAAAAATATTTAATTGACAATACCCAGGTATTTTTCACATCTTTTCCACGTCTCAATACAAGTAAAACCCTCAATTCCAATTGCGTGGATCATTATTCAGCTTCTATCTCATAGAAAATAATTTCAATAAAACCCAAACATTTTTGTTATTGATGGTTTCAAAAAAAATTAGAAGAAACTTCTATCTCAATACAAAATAGTACTGTATAATAAATTGTTCAATTTATCGTAATCTTAATTTTAATTATTTATTTTATAACGTTTAGGTACGTATAATTAATAATACCATCCAAAATCGTGAAAAATAACATAAATTTTTTAAATAAATGAAAAGGGTAAGATTTTATTCTTTTTTACCGCTTTATATTGAATTATATTAAATTGAACATACTTGAAATGCAGTTATTTTTTCATATGATTTTAATTTATTTCAACTAAAATTTATTTAATTAAATAGTAATAATCTAATTCAATTGAACTAAGAGTCCGTCTCTTGAAAGACGGTCTTTCCATAAGTCATGGAAAGACCACGGTTGAAAGTGTAAATTAGAGGAAATTAAGATAAAATTTTCGGGTTGTATGAACCGGGTTATAAAATTTATAACTACTACAAATTGCATAATAAAACTTTAATATTGCAACAAAGACCTTTTACCTTTTATTATTATAATTAAACCCCGTCTTTCCATAAACTTATGGAAAGACCGTCTTTCCCAAAATTTTGCCTTCTCATAATTTAAAAATGCACAAATAAAATATATATACTAATACACATTTTACAATATACCAATACATTACATAGAAAATGTGTATGTTAAATTGGAAACGATTAGATCAATCATGAAAAAAAATCTTATTTTAATAACTTTATGGTAAAATTATAATTGTTTATATATTACAACACATTTTTTTTAAAAATTGTTATAATAATTGAAAACAAATATTAAATCACCTTATTAATTACTTACTTGGAAGTTATATACGGAGTATTTAAGATTGGGATCATAATCAGTTGGATTATTGACCTATAAACACACAAATTATCCAAAATTTGTACGACCATGTGAGTACACCCAAAATGACACCGTCCCTTTTGTTTTCCCAATCCATTGAACTAACGTTATAATCCTTTGTCCTCTCCACAGTCATAATTCACTACTAACTCTCCTGTAATTAAGTGGATTGGAAAAGTAAAGGGGATGGTTTTGTTTTGGGCTAGGCACAGGGGATCCGGAGTTTAAATTATCTGTCATGATCCAATAAATTAAAACTTATTTCATAAAATAAATTATTAATATTTATACATGTAACCATTCATTACTCATTTTAATCAATAAATATTGTACTATTTTTTATTCATGCCCATTGAAAATTTAGTACTAATACAAATAAGGTAAAGAAAAATTATAATTCACCTCAGAAAAATAAAAGAATATTTATATTTCGAGATTTTTTTAATTTTTATTACGATTAATATAAATAAATAATAAATTATTTCATTAATTGTATTAATTATAAATTAACTCCAATAATGGTTAGGTGGTTTAAATCAAAATTTTAGGTAAACAATTGTGTGACAATTCACTTACATAACGACCAACCGACATCAATGGAAAACACGCATTTGATAAATATAAATATAAGGGACATATACATTTATAACCCTGACTTTAAGTTAAAAGTGTTAATATAACCCTGTAATCTCAAAAAGTGCCAATTTAACGTTAACCTATTATTGTATGTGCCAATCTAACCCTAACTTTTGAAACATTTGTGTCGATATATCCAAAATTCCCAGTTCCGGCATTGACCACATAAATTTAGGCAAGATTATAGAATAAAATGACAAAAATACCCTTGTATGAAAAACCTATATTTCTCTTCAAACCCTAATGCTCCTTGCACCACCTTGCTTTTTGTGCCGCCGCCTCCGTCGTGCACAATCTCTGCCATGATAAGCCATCCTCCTCCCTAGCACCGCAGCCCGTAACCCTCCCTCTGCTGTGATAAGTCAGCGCCGCCACCCTCACCTTTTAAACCCTGGCACCTCCTCTTCCCATTCCCCAGCGTCGTGCTCCTCCCTCCTCCTCCCTCTGCCCAGTGCGCGCTCCTCATCCTCCTTCTCCCTAGTGCACGCTCCTCCTCCTCCTCCCTAGCGCCGCCGCGCTCCTCCTCCCTCTCCCCAATGTCATGCGCTCCTCCTCCATCTCCCCGAAACTCATATCGCCCTCTTCCTCCATCTCCCCGAAACCCCAGCGCCTCTCCATCCCTCCCTTGCGATTAACTGTGATTCCCCCACCCGCTCAGCCCCGGCTCAACCACGGGGTCGCAAACTGAAAATAAAAAAAGGGGGGGGGGAGATTGGCAACAGAAAGAACGACCAGAAACGGGGAAGAAAGGTAACTAGAAACACCTTAAACGGGGAAGAAAGGTCGGGGAAGAAATGATTTTTTTTCTTTTTCTTTTTTTTAAAAAATAAAAATTTAAGGCAAGGGTAAAATCATCTTTTCATTATAATCAGGTCAATCAAACATTGTCTAAAAAGTCAACGGAGTCTAAGGTTATTTTGGCACTTTCTGAGATTGCAGAGTTATATTGGTACTTTCATCCTACAGTCAGAGTCATTTTAGCTCTAAACTCTAAATATAAATATACCTCTTCTTTTTGTTGAAAAAGTCTCTTGTCAAACTGACTAACAGTTAGACTAATAATGAAAAATCTCGTTCTAATCACTTTTACTATCAAATTATAATGGTTTATATATTCCATGCGATACATTTTAAATTTTTTAAAAATCCTGTTGCAAAAAATAAAAACAAAAATCAAATCACTTATCAATTACACCAATTATAATATGACCTCGTTTGACAGTTAGTCGGTCTAAAACAATACTTCATTCAAGCTTAATGTATGATATAAGTTGCCAATATAGAAAAGAAAAGCTGAATATATACTTATAAATGGCAGATATTTAATTTGATATAATTTTCCAATATAGAAAAGCTTGATACTGATAAATGCCCGTTATTTGATTTGATGAATAATCTCTACTAGCACCGACCTCACAATCTCAAAGAAGATAACTCTCCATAATAATAATTTATTATTTTCCATTTCCCCTCTCACCCTTATATATACAACACTAGCACAACTCGTAATAAAGTTTTAAGCCACTAGTCTCTCTCTTTCATTTTTTCTTTCTTTTTTTCCCTTTCTTTCTCTTTATATATAGAGAAAAAAATGGCCTCGTACCGCGTCTCATCAGGCGGTGGCATGACGGTGGCGACGGCGGCGGCGACCGTAACTTCACCCAAAAGCCAGTGCGAGAGCGGCGGAGACAACCAGCACGGCGGCGCGTCCGTGAACACCGCCACCTCCCCGAAAGGCCAGTGCCTGTGCTCTCCGACGACCCATCAGGGATCGTTCCGATGCAAGTTTCATCGATCCAATTCGACCGCCTACTTCAAGAGATCCAAGTCTATGCCATCCAATCAAAATAACTCCCAAAAATCCGTCGAATCTTCTTAGAAAACCAAAGGAAAGGCCTTCGTGTGTGTTTTTCCTTTTGTTTTCTTTAATTTTATATGGAAAAAAAAGTATTTGATCCTTATTTAAGTGATCTTCGATCTCATAAGAGGAGTATGTAAACATGTTCTTGTACATGAATACTATGTTGTGCTCTGGAATCTAAATAAGTTTTATGTTTCCTCGTTTCTGTTTGAAATACTTTTTTTCCTTCGATCTGAAATACTAATTATTTTCAACTTTACGGTAGTTTAATTTAATTTAGATTTATGGTTTCGTTAAATTTTAAATCAGTTCACATACCAGGGCCAGCTTGTGTTTTAATAGTTTGGACATGGTTATTTGAAATCAGCCGGAATTAACTTTCTGTTTTTTTTTGAAATAATTCAATTTATGTTTTTTAGTTGTACGTGGCCGGGATCTGTGTATGTATAATTAATAGAAATTTCTGCGTCCCGAAATATAATTTTGGAATAATTTTTTATGCTGGACCACAACTCAAATAGCTGTATGATATCGATCAGTATTCATTATTGTTGCATTTAGCGTCCCTAGGAGTTGTTTGATCAATGAGACGATGACCATGTAATATAATCAGTTGAAAATAAGGATATATATATATATATATATATATTTTCCTGAATTGAATTGAATTAAATTTAAATAAAATAATAACTAAATAATTAAATTAAATGACTTAAGGTAGAGTTAAATTAGATTGATAATAACAGCCAATTTGGGGAGATTATAAAGCTAGAAAAGATGTGCATCACTAGAACCATATCCAGAAGAAAGGGAGATTAAAGTCAAAAGGTAAATGAAATGCGCCAAGACAATGACATTATAGAGACTTATTTATTAGTCTGGATAATGGTGTCACTGGCCACAAACAGTTCTTTATAAATATCTCTAAATATAATTAATCAATAAAATCAAATAGGATTAGTTTGTCTTCGGTTTCACCTTTCTTTGTTTTTTTTGTTTTTTTTGTTTGGTTTTTTCACAATCGGATAAGAGTGAATTCAAAAATAAATTAGCATTAGTTGCAACATTTATTCATGTTCAAGTTTGTTCCTTTAGTGTAATTAATGCCCCGCAGAACTTGTGAATTATTTTTTTTGAAAGACAGAACTTGTGATTTTTCCCTTAAAAGAAAAGGATGGGGACAGAGTCATTCATGATAGCTCCAAACCAGCACCTGTGGGCGGGCTGCGGCTGTATAGTTTATAAGATCGGATTTATAATATATATGCTCTGTTTGGTATAACTTTTAATTTGATGTGCTTGTAAGCAAAACACTTTTTAGTGTTTGTTAAATTGATAAAAAAAACAGTTTATTTTAAAAGAATGTGCTATTTTTTTGGAGAAAAGCAGAAACTGGTCTCCCCCTACTTTCAAAATAAGTCAGTTTTGCTTATAAGCACAGCTCTGCCAAACAGAGTCATACTCCTTCCTTCCCACTTTAAAGTTTCGAATTGTTTTTTGCACAAATTTTAATACAAGTTTATGTGACATTTTTTTAATGGGTGATGAGAGTAGGCCTACATAAATCAAATAAAAGGAAGAGTTATAACCACATATTTATCACTAAATGAAAAAAGTTTAGAATTAGAATATTTATATTGGAACGTCCCAAAAATAAAAGTAAGAAGTTTATTGTGGGAGGCAGGGAGTATGCTCCAAACACAATCCCAAACATTTAGACTCGATGGATGTAAATGAGCACATAAAACATTAAAGAAGATGTTTTAATAGGTGGTCTGTTGTTAAGATAGGATAATATTTTTACTTATACATTGCATTGCATTTGTTAAAATAAATATTTAGTTTTTAAGTTTAAATATTATCTTATTTATTTAACATTTTTACATTAAAACATACCATATTACATGTTTTAACTTATAAAATACAATATTAAAAATTTTAAAATATATTTTTTATGTTAGTAAAGTGGACTGTTAATAAACTTATGAACATGACACCTTTACTGAGATTTCCCCAATATTAAATAAGATATTTATTAATTGAGTTAAATATTAAAATGACTTTGACTTTAGGCGGAAAGTACCAATATAAGCATGCAATTTCAGAAAGAACCAACTTTTTTTTTGACTCCACTGAATTTTTAATTAACCATTTGATGGTTGAATTTCATTGAAAATACTATTTTGCCCTTGTCAAAAAAGACAAAAAAGTATATTCTATTTTTTTTCAAAAAACGTTGGTGCCCTTGTCCATTTTCTTCCTCCGTTTCATTTTTCATCGTTGCTCTCCGTTTCCTTTCTACTTCCTCTGTTTCCTTTCTTTCTTGAGAGCGGCATGGTGGCTATGGGGTGGTGGCAAGCGGGGATGGCAAGGGGGCGAGCGGCTAGTGTTTTCAACAATGGCGGGGGCGTGAGCGACTAGGGGCGAACGGGGCGAGGGAGGAGGAGGGCGGCAGGGTGGCTGTGGGGTAGGTTTCCAGCGGTGCAATTGAGAGAGGAGGAGGAGGGAGGAAGACGACGGGGTGGCTGTGGGGTAGGTTTCCGACTGTGGGGCTGAGCCTCCTTGGTGACGAGCGGCTAGAGAGGGTGGGGCTGGGCGACGCCGGTGGTGAGCGGGAGGAGGAGGGCTGCAGGGTGGCTGTGGGGTAGGTTTCCAGCGGCGGGGCTGAGCGGCGCTGGTGATGACAGGCTAAGGAGAGGTAGGGCTAGGCGAAGAAGATCGACGAACCTAACGACGAGGATGACCATTTTGATGGTGATGGTGACGAGGTGGACAAGGATCGAGGGGGTGCCCTCGAAGATAAAGATGAAGCAGTCGGATATGTTGTCGGTTATGGTGGGCTGATTGTGGAGTGATGGCGAGCGGTTAGGGAGGGGTGGGTTTGGGCGGAGGAGATTGAAAAACTTAATGACGGGAAGGGTCCTCTTGATGGTTGCGGTGACGAGATGGACGGGAAATGGGGGTGCCGTCGAAGATGAAACAGTCGGAAAGGTTGTAGGTGGCGACGAGATCAACGGGGGAGGGGTTTTTTAGAGGGCGATGCAAGTGAGTAGGAATTTGAGGTGGTGGCAACGGAAGGGGTGGTGGCAACGGAAGGGGTGGTGACAACGGAAGGGGTGGGGGAGGGTGGTGGCGACCATGGGGGCGGAGGGTGGGGTGAAATGGAAAATAAATATTCAGCAATTGGGGTAAAGTTATTTTCGGTGGTGGCGTGGCAGTGCATGCTAATGAGGGAACCAGCGGTGGAGGAAAAGGTTTCCAGTAGCGGAGAAGGTTTCTGGCAGTGGAGGAGGTTTGCAGTAGTGGAGCAGCGGCTGTCTCGGTGGAGTAGTGGAAGTGAAGAAGAAGGCGATCAAGAATATTTTAGGTATCAATTTTTTTAAATCTTGTTAGTCAAAGGTGTTTCCGTCATTCCATTTCTTGTCATTGCCGGAATTTCGTGGGCCAACGCCGGAATTAGGAAGTTTGGCTATATTGACACAATTTTTTTGAAAGTTATAGTTAGATTGACACATACAATAATTAGTTTGGATTAAATTAGTTTTTTTGAGAATGCAGGGTTAAATTAGCACTTTTAGCCTAAAGTTAGGGTTATAAATGTATTTTGCCCTTATTAATTTTATTGAAGTGTGCATTAAATGTAGTATAATTAAAATATAAATATAAAATATGCTTAGAAGAATAGAGTAGAATAATTATTTTAAAACATGTTAAAATAAAAGTAAAAATCTATTAACAAAGCTTAATATTACATGAATTAATTTATTATACGTGCAATCCAAAAATAAATTAATAAATGATGTGTTAGTGCATGATGAATTTTATATTATGTTGATCGAAACACATTTTTTCCTCTCAAATGGGAATTTTATTTGTTATCATGGATCTTAACAGATAGACACCGATAATATAATGCTTCATGTATGCTAATAGATTTTTAATTGGTTCATTTTTAATTTTATTAGATATTCACATTACTAAACTCCAATAACCATATAATCCATGTACTCTTATGTTTTATTTTTTGTCACTTTTTTATTATAAATAAAGTGAATCATTTTCAATCACTAAGTAGACTTTTAGTTCTCTTCATACAATTTCTTCCATGCATTATAACTTGCGAAATAAACAACACCTCAAATTAGGGTTCCAAATTTTGGGAGTACATATTTATTAGTTACATACTCTAATAATTAAACTCCAACACCCATGTACTCCCTCCGAATTATAATGTTGTTCCCTTTCTAAATTGCACAACATTTAAAAAAAATAGTAATCGGTGATGGAGATTTAATTAGGAGAATAAAAAGTAAATTGAGTGGATTAAATAATTTATAATTTATCAAAAGATGGAGGTACCAATATAAAAATATCATCTTCAAAAGGAAAAAAAGTGTCAACATAAAAAGGTTGAAGAGAGTATTAAGAAATGCATTGATGTGATGTTTTACTCCCTCTTTCCCATTTTATACTACCCACATATCATAATTATGTTTTTCAAGAAACATGCACTAGTGGAAGACCCTTGATTCTCCAAATATGTTCCAAACTTGGAACTACTTTCGGATCCGACTAAAGGCAGTTCAAAAATGATCAAAGGCGGTTTTTGAGGAACCATTTTTTATGGACGTTAAATAAAGGCGATTTTATTGTGGAACCGCCTTTAATGAGTTGATTTTATATGGTTTTTGGGCCCAAGTATAGATTGCTAGATGGGGTTTCTTCCTCACTTCATTTTTTTCCTAAGGAAAAATGAATTTGCGCCATCTATATTATTCCCCCTTGGTTTTGTTTCCCCGAAACAAAAACCCTCTGCCTCAGCTCATATTTCTCTCTTCCACCGCTCACCCTCCACTGCCGCCACTCTCCGGCCTCCACTTATGATCTCCCACTGCTCTCCCTCCGATCTCCCGTCGCCACTCCTTCTCCTCCACCTCAGCTCTCCTCCTTTCGCCGCGTCGTTGCCTCTGCCGCTACCCATTCTCTGCCTAAGCTCAACTTATGTTCATGTCCGCTAGCCTTCACCTCCACTCTTCTCCGCGGCCCTCCGATCTGCCCTCGATCTGCTCCGCCCGCCACTTGTGAGCGTTGCAGATTAAGGCACCAAATTGTTAGGTATCGTATTGTTCCATGGTTGCATATGGTGTTGTTTTACTGGGTTTCATTAATCAACAAATGAGATGTTGTTATTTAATCAAAATATGCACAGATCTATTATTGCAGATGTTGTCACTTACTGTTGGTTTCATATATGGGTTTGATTCGTTGGTTTCCGGCCCCTTTTTTAGAAGGTCAGAAATAAGTTTCAAATTCTAAACCTATTTTGGACTAAAAATGTGGTTTTGAGCCAGAGAAGACGATTCTAAAGTGTCTTCTCTGGTTCAATAGAACCGCCTTTAATGACCGCTTCTCCACTAGTGATGTTTGACCGTTAATATGTTTACCTACGTAAAATAACGGCAAATAAAAAATTGATATTTGAAAACTACTTGTTATGAAAAATTTAACAATATCACATTCGATAATATTGTGGCTCATATATCTGTTCAAATGTGCAGTCAAAGTTTGATAGAGAATAATGCTCAAAAAGCAAGTGAGTAATTTAAGCTGGGGCGGAGGCAGTATTAAGTTTCATCTAATCCTACCCGCAATAGTTGGTGATGCTCAGCCTGGTGAACAACAATTTTTTTGAAATGCTTGGCTACTTATCATTAGGGTGGTAAAACATGGTTACAAGTCATCAAAGATTGTGCAATATTGTCTGCATATGATACTGCTAGCCTATCAATTTTTACAAACTTGAGTTGTTGAAACAACATAGATGAATACTTAATTTCCCAGGATGCCTAGAGGAACCTCCATGTGATTTTTGATGTATCGAAGTGCATTTTCAAAATTCTGTTTGATTGTCAAGCACCTTATCCCTTTATGCCATCCTCTTTCAATTCTTCGAGTATGGCTGTCAATTCTGCTTGCACCAGTGAAAGGGTTTGAAAAGAAATGGAACCGGTCCAAACTTGCATGGACCCACTTGGACCTGCACGCCACACCGCAAAACTTTTCACCGCGGATTCGCAAAATGCAGTGGCAATGTTAATTACTGAACTTCCCTGGAATAGATGATTGGCCACCATGCCTTTCCTTTACCATGCAAGATAATGTCCCCAACTTTAGCTGCCTCTTGGACTGGGTTCTCATGTACTGCTGATTAGTACTGCTGCCTCTCTGTTATTGCATGTTGATTTTGAATGTCCATCTGTGTATGTGTTATGCATTTGTTGGTGCCTTTGTTAGATGCTCGTTAATTGCGATAGCTTATTAAATTAAAAACCTTGTAAGATCGAAGGTTACCTTGTTCCTTGCGCACCAAATTCCCCATATTACAAAGCATGCCAGCTCAGTATCTTCCTTTTGTGCTACCAATTAGAACTATTGGCTTAGCCATTCTCTTAAGTACAACAGTTGTCCTCTATTGAAACCCAATCCTAGCCTTCTGAGCCTTCAGACTCTCTTTGTAAACTCACAGTGAAATAACTTTTTGTTCACTTGTTGAGTAAACCTAGCACATTGTTGATAAATTCAACTCTTTTTTCTACATGTTAGGATCGGTAGGGCAAACCCCTTGTATTATCCTCCAGATCAGGAATTTGAAGTTCTCTGGAATGTTCCCATTTCATTGGGGTTTTCCACAAATGGACTTCTTCTCTGTTCGGTCGACCTGTTATGGAGGTCAATGGTGATAGATTCTGCTTTAGCTTGCACGCGGCATGGTATCCCGGTCTAAGAATGTGTTTTCCCAGTAGTTCCTTATCCCAAATCCGGTAGTCATTTTCCCCTAGACTATACTGAGGGACATGGATGTTGACAATTTCCTTGATTGATTCTGGTGGGAACAACAGCTTCACCAATGTAATCTTCATGCCTTGTTTGTATTAATGAGGTCACTTACCTTAAAACCCAAATTTCGCACGGTGCTTTATTTGTATTGGATATGGTTGACTTGTTTTGGGATCCAACTTAATTGGATGTCCATTCTGCTACCCGTCACTATCTTCACCTTTAGGTATGATTGTTTATGCTCAATAACCCATAAGATTCCCCTTCATAGTCATGAGTCCGTCGGCTTCTGTTTAGTCAGTAAAGGGTCATATCGCCGATAATACTTAGCCAGGAAGAATTTGGACAAGAATGACTCATTTTTCATGAGTGTTGACTAACCTTGTTTCCCCAGAATTACCTGGTTCATTTCTATCGTAGATAGCATACCCAGCCCCCCATCCCAGTTTGAGGAGTCTATTGTTTCCATGTTTTCCAATGAATTCCTCTTCCTTGGGGGTCGCCAACCCATATATACCTAACCAGGTATTTGTCACCTCCTTGGAAGTTTTTCTAGGAATCATGAAAGTTCCAATGGTGTATTGAGAGAGCACCGTGAGGACATGTTTGCATAGAATGATTTTCCTAATTACCGACATGTTGCTTTTCCCCTATGCTGTCGTCTTTGAGATGATCTTATGGAGCAGAATTTTGAACATTCTGACCTTCGATCCCTAGAAGTTTAGATTGTGTCCTAGATTCTTTCCTTGTAGGAGGTTGGGCTTGATATTGAAGGTTAGCTTGCTGAAATTTGTCGCGAATAAATATGCATTTGGGCTTATTAGAAATGATGATTTGTCGAAGTTTCCTTTGGCCCGAATAATTTGCAAATAAGTTTAATGTTGAAGCTACTTTCCAGACTCCTGGCTTTGTGACTTCGAAGAAGAGGATACAATCATCTGCAAACATAAGGTTTGACACTTGTGGTACTCCCCTGCTGCACTGCATACCAGTACATGCCTGTTAGAATGGTGCCAAATTTATCACTGAAGATAGAGCTTCTTGGAAAATTATTAAGAGGAATGAGGACAACAGGCAGTCTTGTCTTAATCCTTGTCTTGGCTCGAATTTCTCCGAACACACACCATTGAAGTTGATAATGCACGGTATTGATTGGCATTTTTAAGATGAAGGGAATGCATGATAAATATATTGGTAAATCATAGCAGATTACGGATTATTATTGTTAATATCACAAACTGTTCCTGACGATAAATCTCAAAACATGAAAATAGATCGTTCATATATAAATTAGCACAATTTACCAAGATTAGCTAGTGTAATGAATTCTCATGAAGCCCTCTAAATTTCATTTTTCAATCTATATCAATTCAAGGTCCACACTTTATTTTTTAAAGAAAATTATTTCTGCATTTTACATCCTCTCTAGTCATGTATACCCCATATCAATTCTTATATTTAAAACTATTTCGGAATTCCTCATATATTTATTCACTATTCCCTTTCTTTTTGAATTCCCATGACCAAAATTCCCATGAATATAATTCAGAATCTGGGCATGTCAACCTTCAGATGATGTATCAGATCAACTCGTATTGCACAAACAATGGCACAAAACATGGTTGAGGCTGGTTATCTTGAGCTTATTTGGATTTTAGTTCAATTCAGTTCAAACCACTTCAGTTCATTTCAGTATATTTATATATAGGAAAAAGTGCAAAAATAACCCTATAAAATTGTGAAAGTGCAAGAATAACCTTGTATAATTTGAAAGTGCAGAAGTAACCTTATAAGATTGTAAAAATGTTCAATTTTAACCCTGTGACCGATACAAATATGGCATTGACTAATAATGAAAAGATAGAAATACCCCTGGAATTAAAACTACAATTGAAATGACTATTCTATCCCCACATTACTTCTTCTCATTCATCTTCTCCAAACACCGCCACCACCTGCGACTGCCGCCGTTGCCATCGCCCTGCCGCCTCTGCCGCTTGATGTGCCGCCGCCACTACCCCGCCACCCCGTCTCCCGATTCGTCCTAGCTTCTCCTTCGTCACCCAGAACTTCACCACCGCCATCGTCGAGCGCCACCACCACCGCTGACGCCGAGCACCGCCACCTCCCCGTGCTGTTACCGTCGCCACTGCAAATCCCCTCCGTTCCAGTGCTTCACCTTTCCCTTGCATCGCATCTGTAAATCCCCTCCCCCTCCATCCCGTTGCCCCACCACTCCACATCTGCAAATCCCTTCCCTCGCCATCTTGTTGCCCCACCACCCCGCCGCACACCTCCTCCTCTCGAAAACCCTAACCTCATCACCCACCCACACTCTCTCTAGCCTGCCATCCCGTTTCCACACCACTCCGCCGCCCACCTCATCCTCTCGAAAATCCTAGCCCCATCGCCCACCCCTACATTCTTTAGCTCTATTCCTCCGTCGCTCACCGCCGCTATACTCCTCCGGCGCTGCCCCTATCCCCTCCATTGTACTCCTCCGCCCCTGCCCCTATCCCCGCTGTTGTACTTCTCAGCCAC
>JAULKM010019887.1:0-14279 GCA_032355605.1 Rubia tinctorum
CGCGCCAGATGGCGGAGCCGCCATGGGGTGATGTTTAGGTCTTCGGTGAGTATATGTTGATTCCGGCGGGTTGGATATGGAAAGATTTGCAGGTTTCCGTTATCGGTAAGCACTGTAGATGATTGGATTTGGGAGAAAACTTAGAGAGAGAAAGAAAGTAGTACATAAAGACCTTTGCCACAACAGACATCATTCCCAAAGGAGATTGAAGGCCAATTCTGGGTCTTTCTTGATTTTAGAGTCTAATTGAGATATCAAGGGATTGAAATATGACATCACTCGATTTGATGGTCAACACAATCCGGTGAAGTATCTTGATTGGGAGCGACAAATTGAGAATCTATTCGATCTCAAAAATTATCGGGAGAAAGAAAAAGTTAAAGTGGTGCAACATTCTTTCACTCATTATGTGGCTGAGTGGTGGAAAAATTTGAGAGAGACGAGACAACTTTCCGGGAAGAAACCTATCTCCACCTAGGAGAGATTGAAGTTCGAGCTTCGCCATTATTATGTTCCACCCAAATACCTGATGGAAAAACATTATTATTTGGCCAACATTAATCAAGGAAATCACACAGTTGATGAATACTGGAAAGATCTTGGGTTGACAATGAGAAGAGTTGGGATGAAAGAAGAAGACGCATTAATAAAAAAATTGATTCATTGAAGGCTTACGTGAGAATCTTCAAACTCCAATCAAGCTTCAACATCACATATAAATGGGTGATTTATTGGTGAAAGCAAGGTTGGTTGACATCAACTTATGGCCAAAGAAGCTACAGTTAGGATTTCCCAGTCAAATAGTAGGGTTTAACTCCGGAAACCCTAGTTCCAACCAAGATAGGGAAACTCCTATGGGAGGCCGAGGATCGGTGCAAACCTATTTAAATCCAAATTACAATCCTACTGATAGGAGGGAGTCACTACAGTATTCAACCCAACAGTCTTCAACAAATCCAGGTAAGTTCACTGCTGCTTCGTCAAATTCAGTTTCTTTTAATACTTCTACTTGTTTTCATTGTAAAGAGAGATGACATGTTCGTAGTAATTGCCCTCATGCTCTAGTTTTAACAACCATTTAGGAAGGAGATAAAGAAGATGAATATGCTGATATGCTAGCATTGTATGAAAGTGGTGAAGAACAGGTAGATGAAGAGATCATCGTAAATGATCAAGGTGAAAAAGGTTCAGAAACACAAGGTAACTTCGTGTCATTGAAACTTTTAAACTCTTAAATGGCCGGAATAGAGGTACAAAGAATTAATATTTTCCATACTTGTTAACTTGTGAAAGATAAGAATTGTTTACTGATTATTAATGGTGGATCTTGTGCTAATACTGTTTCCAATCTTCTTGTTAAATCATTGTCTTTGCTTGTTACTACTTATCCATCACCTTATAAACTCGTATGGTTAAATGGTAGTGGTAATATAAGGTGTAATAAACATTGCATGATTAAATTTAAGATCGGAAAATATCATGATTATATCTTATGTGATGTTATACCTATGGAGGCTAATCATATTTTGTTAGGGAGACCTTGATAGTTTGATCGTAAATTTATGCATGATGGTTACATTAACAAAATAGCTATGATTAAGGATAGAACCAGGTATACATTGACTCCATTATCTCCAGTGGAAGTTCTTGAGGCTCAGAGGCGCATGAAAATTGACAAAAGAAAAGTTTGCTACTGAACCTCATGTGGCCGACCAAAATCCTAGCTAGGGTTTGAAGGAGACCTGCTAAACGGTGAAAAAAGGAATCAAAAACCCTAATTTTTTTTACCAAAGACAGGGGTTGCTGACACTGGTAAGTTAGGTAAGTCTTTGAATGACTCTGAAAGTTGTGAACTTTTTTATCTTCACATCTTAGTCCTTTACCATCGATTTACATGATGAGACATGAATTGCCTGTTGATTCTGGTAGATCATTTTATGCTTAAATTAGGGATGTGAATCATTCTTTTGCTAATCATTATTTTGTGCTTATATTACATTTTAAAGAAAGTTACTTCGCCAAGGATGATATTCCTATGCATGTTCCTCCACGGTTTGCTGAGATGTTGCTGGAATTAAAAGATATCTTTCCGGAATGAACTCCCTTATGGTTTACCGCCTATACATGGGATTGAGTATTAGATTGACTTGATTCCATGTTCGATCATTCTGAATCGTCTGGCTTATAAAGCAAACCCTGTGGAGACAAAGGAACTGCAACGACAAGTCAAGGATTTACTTCAAAAGGTTATGTGCGTGGATCTTCAAGTCTTTGTGTTGTTCATGTCATTTTAGTTCCTAAGAAGATAAAACTTGGCTTATGTACATTGATTGTCGTGCTATTAACAAGATAACCATTAAATATTGCCATCTTATCCCTAGGTTAGATGATATACTTACAGATTTGCATAGATCTGTGATTTATACTAAGATTGATTTGACTCGGGGTTATCATCAGATTCATATAAGGGAGGGGGATGAATGTAAAAATGCATTTAAGACTAAGTTCGGGTTGTATGAATGGATTGTTATGCCTTTCAGGTTAATTAATGCACCTATTTTTTATGCAGTTAATGAATCATGTGTTAAGAAAGTTTTATTGGTCGATTTGTTGTGTTCTATTTTGATGATATATTTATCTATTCTAAGTCAATTGATGATCCTATTTACCATGTTAAAATGGTTCTTATTGCACTATGTGAGTCTTGTTTGTATGCGAACATCGAGAAGTGCACTTTTTGTGCTTCGGAAGTGGCGTTTCTCGGTTTTGTGGTCTCTAAGGAGGGCATAAAAGTCGACGAAACCAAAATTAAGGCTATTAAAACCTGGTCGAGACCTACCTATTCAAACAAGATTTGTTCTTTTCATGGTTTAGCTAGTTTTTATAGACGATTTGTGAGTGATTTTTGATCTATTGATGCACCTCTAAATAAACTATTTAAAAACGATGTGAAATTTGTTTGGGGTGTGAGTCAAGAAATTGTATTTAATGAATTGAAAGTACGATTATGTAATGCTCTTGTTCTTGCTTTACATGATTTTAATGGTACTTTTGAGATTCATTGTGATGCTTCTGGTGTTGGTATTGGCGCTGTTTTGATGCAAGAGAATCAACCTATAGCTAACTATAGTGAAAAGCTAAAGGGTGGTGCTCTAAATTATCTTGTGTATGATAAAGAAGTTTATGCAATTGTGCATGCACTAGAGACTTAGCAACATTATTTATTGCATAAAGAATTTTTCATTCATAGTGATCATGAATCTTTGAAGTATTTAAAGAGTCAGATGAAATTGAATAAGCATCATGCTGAATGGTCTAGTTTTATTGAGTCTTTTCCTTATGTGTTGCGATACAAAAAAAGGTAAATAAAATGTTGTTGTTAATGCTTTAAGTCGTAGACATGTTTTACTTACACAATTGGAATTCATTATGTTAGGGTTTTCATTCGTGCAAGAATTATATGCTACTACTCCTGATTTTTCATCTGTTTATGCTGCATGCGAAAATGGTGCTTATGAGAAGTTTTTTCGGCATGATGATTTATTGTTTAAGAATATTAGGCTATGTGTTCCTCAGTGTTCTATGCATGGATTACTTGTTAGAAAAACTCATCCAGGTGGTTTAATGGGACATTTTGGTGCACTTAAAACTTATAATTTGTTGTGAGAACACTTATTTTGACTGAAAATGGCACTATCTGTTGATAGGATTTGTAGCAATTGTATTGATTGCTTGAAGGCGAAGTAAAAAACAAAGCCTCATAGGTTATACATGCCCTTGCCTATTCTCACACATCCTTGGGTTGATATTTCCATGGATTTTATCCTCGGTTTACCACGATCTCAATCAGGTAATGATTCTATTTTTGTGGTTGTTGATCGATTTTTGAACATGACACACTTTATCCCTTGTAGGAAGACAGATGATGCAAAGCATGCTGAGGATTTATTTCTGAAAGAAGTAGTTTGACTTCATGGCATTCCTGTGTCCATTCTCTCTGGTGGAGATGTCAAATTTTTGTATTACTTTTGGAATACCTTGTGGCGCAAGTTAGGGACCAAGTTGCTGTTTTCTACTGCTAGTCATCCTCAAACTGATGGGCAAACAGAGGTTACAAATTGAACCTTAGGGGCTCTCCTGCATGCCCTAGTTCAGAAAAATTTTAAGAATTAGGAAGCATGCATCCCAATTGCAGAGTTTCCTTATAATAGCATTGTTCATTCTACTATCTTTTTACCTCCATTTGAAATTGTTTATGGTTTTCTACCTAATACACCTTTTGATTTAATTCCTTTGAATTTTAAACAGGTTAGGAACCTTGATGGAGAAAAGAAAGGTTGATTTTATTAAGCAATTACACGAGAAAGTGCAATTGAAGATTGAAAGGACAAATGCCCAGAATGCTGACCGAGCCAATCAGGGGCGCAAAACTATGCGATTTCAAGGAGGATATTGGGTATGGTTGCATTTTCGGAAAGAGAGGTTTCCGAATGCTCGGAAATCTAAATTAAGTACACGTGGTGATGGTCCTTTTAAAGTGTTGGAGCATGTGAATGATAATGCTTACTAGATAGATTTGCAAGGCCACTATGGTGTTAGTACTACCTTCAATGTTGGTGATTTATCTCCATTTACTGTTGAAGATGATTCAGTTTTGAGGGCAAAACCTTTCGACCAAGGAGGGTATGATGGAGATGCTAAGACTACTATCATCATAGATGTAGACATCCCATGACTTGATCAAACATTTAAAGGTTATGTTCGGCATCCTAAGTGACATGGCATGTCCGATGATTAGGTCAAGGACGAAGCTTCGAGATCTTTAAATGCTTTGATGGATAGCCTTCATGAAGAAGAATTAATGAAGAAATCAATATCGACAAGTTCTTGGAGTAATTGTTCAATAGCGTCGCGGAAGTGAAGACATCATTAAGAACAATATACTTTTTCCCACCAGGTTTTTAACAAGGTAGTGTGATCGTTGTAAACTATTGCAAAATTATTTAATTTTGGATTTTCAGGGAAGAGCTCGGCCATGTGGACTTTGAAGGGCTGAATTTCGAAATCTGGTCCATTAGAGTTTTAGAATATTTAGTTTTATTTTGATTAGAATTAGATTTGCTAAGATTAGATATGGTAAGATTCTTTCAGAGTTACTTCTTGAAGAATTCAGACATGACATAATTTATTTTATATATTTTAGTTATATATGGTTTTAGCTTATTCAACCTGCCATGATTCTATTCAGTTTCTGACAGAAATTACCAAATTATGTTCTGATTCGAGCTAGGGTTTGGCCGATGTAAACCCTATAAATAAGGGAGGTATTTTTGAGTTTGAAACACACTTTTATACACATTATATTCATTTTTTCGAGATATTCTCAATTGCTTGCGATCTTTCTTCACTGCTCCTTAATCTTGCAGGTTAATTAAGTATCAATACATTCGATTTGTGAATTAATCATGCGGGCTAGTTAGAGTTACAAATCTCGAGAATTGAGAAATCCCGAGGGCTAATTGATCAATTTTCATGCCGTTATACTAAGGTTTGCGAAATCCTCGTTTTGTTAAAGATCTAAAACTGTGCAATCTAGAGTTTTCTCAAAGAGATTAATATCAAACTCATTCAAGAAACGCACACCACACCTATTCCTAAATCCACTGAGCAGGACTAGTTGTTCTCTTTAGATTTAATAATATAGGTTGCGCTCTTTTTGTTTTTTGCTTGATACGAAAAAGTATGACGAACAAAGGAGAGGGAGTGTCTGGCTTTGTAAGATGTACAAAGTATTACCGTGCGGTGAGAGTTATAATACTAATGGTTCTCATGTAATCAGGAGGATTAGTTGAAATAGAATTTGTTTTGAATACCAATACCTTGCAGCATACTTGTCCTTGGATGGATAAACATTAACTTTATTTTATTATTTTTAATATACTTTACAATTTAGTTCTTATAAAACTTACTCTTTCTAAATTCACCCAACAAGAAATAAATTGTTGATAAAAGGTTCCTTCTTTAAAATGAAGCAAATTTCTTGGGTCTCACATTCACCCAGTGGTGGATTTAGAAAATAAATTCAATAGAGGCACACTAATAATTGTTAATAGTATGTTAGAAGATTAAATATAAATTAAATATATTAATGAAACTTAAATCTTAGTATAAATAATATAATTTTATAATTTTTACAATTTCTTTATATTTTGATAAAGTTTAATAACTATTTTTCAATAGTTCAAAAAGATGAGATTTTTCGATTAATGCAACAAAAAAATCATAACTTTAAATCAGTACATTTCATTTCATTGCACATGATTAGTACATTATTAAGCAGTATGTAATGTATATTAAAATTCCTCCTATCAATAATTTTCTTGCAAATTACCACGAAATAAATTGATTAAAACAAGGAGGGTGCAAACGGACTCTTAAGTAATCGTGCGAGTTTTTTCGTTTTATGACGATGAATGAATAGAAGGATAACCTGCCAAAATTTAAAATTTATAAACATAAAAAAACCGTTCAGTACTTGTAATAGAAGATTAAGAGAAAAAAACAAGTCTAAAATTTATTATCTTTGAGGAAATGGATAAAATAAAAAGTTGTACAACTAATAAACTTCTTTAAAGTTGCTACTGAAAATTTATCTACTCCCTCCGTCCCATAGAAATTGACACAATTGCTTTTGCATCTGTATTTTATGTAAGATGGGATGGAAGTGTTGATGAGAAATAAAACAAGAGTTAACTAGTAGATTTAATCAACCTAATGAGGGATAATATAGTAAATGTATAAGTTCATTTTTTTATCATTTTAAGTAAGAATTGAATTGTGCCAATTTATTTGGGACGGGAAAAAATAGAAACTGTCCCAATTTCTATGGATGGAGGGAGTATATATTAAGAACATATATACAATTAATTTTTAAAAATTAATTAAAAATTAGAATTATCAAACATTAAGGGTGGGGTTAATGGGGGGCACGTGCCTCCACCCTAGATCCGCCAGTGCATTCACTCCTCCTTAGAAATTTTGTCCCAAAATTATTTTTATTTAATTACTAAACAAATATGGATATTTATCCTTCATTTCTTGTTCAACTTCCCAGGTGGCCTCTTCGACTCTGTAATGGTACCATAATACTTTGACTAAGGCTATCTCTTTGGTCCTCAACTTTTTTACTTGTCGATCCAAAATCTGTTGGGGTTTTTCTTCATACTCAAGGACATCTTCAATTTGCAAATTTCCTAAGTCGACTACTTTGCTTGGGTTGGGATGGTATTTTATAAGCATAGAAACATGGAAGACAGGATGAATCCTTCTCATGGCTTTGGATAAATCCAATCGATAAGTTACCTCACTTACTCGATGAGTCATAGGAAGAGGGCCTACATATCTCAGACTCAAATTTTCTCTCCTCCCATGTTTTTTATAACATGAGTGTACGTAGGGTGTTACCTTAAAAAACACTTCATCTCCCAAGAAAATCGTATAGTCATCATAAGGTGATACTTTTATTACAATAGCATGGTTACTTTTAGAATTGAAGTAATCTCTTAAGGTCCATTAATCAAGATATATATTTCTAAATGAATTCAAAACCTAAATTTGAAGATATGTTCATATTATAACCTAATTTTTAAAAAAACTTCATGACCACATTTCTCATGGGTTTCATGACCGATTTAATTATCTTTTGATGCTAAAATATAGTTTTGAAGTTCCAAAATCCCAAATATGTAAGTGGTGAGCTAATATAGAGCTGAAACTCATAAAATATAGGTTGTTTAAAAGAAAGTATACGTAAATTTTGAAATCAAGATTTGTAGAATAACAATTACATCATCTTTGCAGTAATTTTTTTAATGGTTTTCTCAACCAAATTAAAAAAATTCCTTTGCTCAAAATATAGCTTATTCTCAATGGATTAATTGATTCGAAGATACAGTCTTTTAAAATTCAGTGCTTAATTTAAACTAAAACTTTTCAGATTCAAGGTTTTCTTAAACCTTTCACACACTATTTAGACATATTTCTATCACATTCTTAATGAGTGATTTTAGGTAAGAGGTCAGATATAACCATCTCTTCTTCTGAGGTTTAAGAAGTACTTTACTTGACAAATATGTGCTTCGTTGATAGGAAAAATTTTACTTACAACATGTTTAGGCAAGTAGTTTACTAGAAGGTTTCAACACAAAACATGAAACTTATGGTCAAATACAAATGTCAAGTGAAAGTATTTTTATGTTTACTAACTTTCAGTTATCACCTTCACAAGGATTCTCGATACTTTTATCATTGGTTTTAAAGTAATGATGTTATAAGATGGATTAACGATATATCTATGTTCATCTACCACTCCAAACATTCGGTGAGTGAAACTATTAATATTTTCCTCCATAGCATTCGGCTCCTCATTCACTATCTCCAATTGTTCAGCCAATCTCCATAGCTTTGTTATCAGCGTTCAATTGCTCGATAAGTAATCTAACACTATCACCAGGGTCCTTCCAAATAAGTATCAAAGGGAAATAATTGTTCCCAAGTCTCGTGCCTCCTCGATCCCTCGGGATATTGCGTTCCTTAATTATGTGTATTTATTTTAAAATAAATTCACAATATAGTGAGTTACAGTTAGCTCAATTTCTATTCCTTGTCATCGGTATTAAGCCACATTAGTCACTGGGGTCGACCCTAAAAGGAAACAGCATGAACACGAACATGATCGTTGTTGGGGCCATGTTTCTTAAATATAACCTATATAAACGGTAGTCGGGATTTCTAGGATTTATTTTATGGAAGTATTTTATGTTCCCAAGAGTCCAAAATCTATTCTCTATACCATTTGTTATGCCCAACCCAAAATTGGAGGGGACATTTTATTACAACGATAAACTCTTAACAATTATTCTTGTCTACAGCGGAAGTGGGAAAGTTTAAATGATAGATGCTAATTGCATAATCCAAAAAAACGTGTTATCAAACGAAATAAATGAAACTGGGGGTGTAGGGTTGCAGGTATCCTCCACTCGTTATTCGTCACGCTTGTACCTTACCTAGCGTTTTAACCTAATTTTTAAAAAAAAGAGTGGGGGTGAGCTTTCACCCGTGAGGGTTCCAAGTTCGCAACCATTTTCCATGTTGCAATTGGGAGGCTATGCATGCATGCTGTTTTAAAGAAAATAATATTATCCACTTGAAATAGTAAGAGGAAACACATGCCATTCATTATCAGTCACGATTAATATCACATACAAATCATTTCTCACGACCAATATCAGGCAGTATAGCACTTAGTACGATAGTAACATCACATAGAAAATGATGCAGGTAAGGTGGGAGGTTATCGAAGTGTTATACTCATAGCCTTAGAATGAGATCCTGATAATCACTCCATGCTATGTCGAACACGTCAACGCCCATCAAGCCAATAGGTAGACCAACGTCACTGGTCACAAGAAGATATATCTCGAGATAGCCAACAGAACCTAAATAAGCCTAACCAAGCGATCATGCCCTATTCTGACCTCGCAGGGTTTTGGTTATTCAGTAGAGTTTTGGGGTCCCAGGGCAAGCAATACAGGTACATACAGTACAATAATACAGTTCAGGCTATGGGCGTTAAAGTACACCCACAGTAACAGGTAAATAGTCAAGAGAAAGTTAGACTATGGGCGATAAAGTGCACCCATAGTAACAGGTAAACAGTTAAGCACAATTTAGGCTATGGGTGATAAGGTACACTCATAGTTAACAAGTACACTATCAAGATATGCATATGCAATGCAGAAAACCAGCTCGAGTAATTTATTTGAAATAATGGAATTTGGTAATATAATTATAAAAATGACTTTAAAACATTTGATTTTGAAACATTGGGAATAAGTTTTAAAAGGATTATAAATTAACTTTTGGTTTTCAAAGTGTTTTCTCGAAAAGGTTTAGAAAATGTTTGGTTTTAAAATGGTTTTGAATTTTTTTGGGAAAGGTAGAAACCCTCACCTTTCCTGTAACTTAAGGACAATGATTCTCAATGAAACCTGTAAATGTGATATATCACGAACTAATTAAAATTTATTTCAAGTTCTACATAACACAAGGAAACTGTAAAACTGATATGAATTGAAGGATTCATTGCTGACTAGTACTCACAAAAACGACCATAACTCTCTACACATCATCCCAAAAATTATGAATTTTAAATCCTTAAAAACTATATTTCTATAGCTTTCATTTGACATTTTAGACTTTAAATTCCATACACCATTACCTATGAAACAAATCACTATAACACGAATTGAATTAGGTCCATTCACATCTGACCAGTACTCACGATAACAGTCATAATTCATCACAATTTATTCCAAAAATTATGAAATCTAAACTCTTAAAAACCAGACTCATATAGCCTTCTTTACATAGTTTACACTTTGAATTCCATACATGATTGACCCTCAAACAATTCACTTTAACATGCACTGGAACCTGACAGATTACCGATGACCAATACCCACGAAAACTCTCATATTTAATCACAATTTATTTAGAAAATTCTGAAATTAAATATTTAAAGACTAGAATCAATTATCTTTCATTATCCAGTTCACACTTTGAAATCCATAAACGATTAACCCTCAAACAGTTCATTTTATCACGCAATGGAATCAGGCAGATTACTAGTTGACCACTCCGTACTAAATCGATCATAACTTCCTACTTGAATATCTTAAAAATCCAAATCATATATCATTAGAAACTAGATTTCAAGATATTTCATTCTGTATATTATAAATAAATTTAATTACCTATTTCCCGTTC
Source organism: Rubia tinctorum (assembly GCA_032355605.1). NCBI lineage: Eukaryota > Viridiplantae > Streptophyta > Magnoliopsida > Gentianales > Rubiaceae > Rubia > Rubia tinctorum. The sequence continues at coordinate 10,828 of JAULKM010019887.1, forward strand.
AAATGTCTAATACAAAGTGACTGCAGAACTAAACACGCACTGCAATCAGACAGATTACTGGTTGACCACTCAGTATTAAATCGACCATAACTTTCTACTCGGACATCTTAAAAATTCATATTACATATCATTAGAAACTAGATTTCAAAATCTTTCCTTTGGAATATATACATAAGTTGTAATTAGCTATTTCTAATTCAAAATCTCTATTAAAACGTGGCTGCAGAACTAAACAAGCACTGCAATCGGACAGATTACTGGTGGACCACTCAGTAATAAATCGACCATAACTTTCTACTCGGACATCTTAAAAATTCATATCATATATCATTAGAAACTAGATTTCAAGATCTTTCATTCCTATATCATACACAAGTTTTAATTACCTATTTCCCATTCAAATATCTTGTACGACGTGATTAACTAAACATGCAATGCAATTGGACATATTACTGGTTTCCACTCAGTACTAAATCAACCATAACTTTCTACTCGAACATCTTAAAATCCAAATAATGTATCATTAGAAATTAGATTTCAAGATCTTTCATTCGGTATATCATACATATATTTTAATTACCTGGTTCTTATTCAAATCTCTAGTACAAATGACTACATAACTAAATCTGAACTGGAAATTTTATATTTACTCTTACACATATCACTCATAATTTCATATGAGGTTTCCTACATTAGCAACTTAATCTTGACTTGTAAAAGAAGAAGAATAAACTTACGGTTATAGCAGTGAACCTATAATTGCCGTTGAAAGGCTATCGGCAAAGGTCTATGTATGTTCGCCGACTGCGTATTGACCCAATTCATTCCAGAAACGCCACATCTCTTCCTACTTCCACTGTGCACGACTAGGTGTTTTCCTTTATTTATTAATACAGGTTGCGCTCTTTTTGTTATTTGCTTGATACAAAAAAATATGACGAACATGGGGGATGGAGTGTTAGGGTTTGTAAGATTTACAAAGTATTGCTGTGCGGTGGGAGTTGTAATACTAATGGTTTTCGTGTAATCAGGAGGATTAGTTGAAATAGAATTTGTTTTGAATACCAATACCTTGCAGCATACTTGTTCTTTGATGGATAGACATTGACTTTATTTTATTATTTTTTTAATATACTTAAAAATTTAGTCCTTATAAAACTTACTCTTTCTAAATTCACCCAACAAGAAATAAATTATTGATAAAAGGTCCCTTGTTTAAAATGAAGCAAAATTTTCGGGTCCCCCCAAGCAAAGTGTCAAATGCTTAGAGACACACCGTTTGGAACTAAAGAACTCAAACAAATGATGAGAAACCCCTTTTGTGAAAAGGTCAACTAGTTGAAGGGAAGCAGGAACATGATGTAGATGAAACTTGCCTGAAGAAATCAACTCACAAACAAAGTGGTAATTAAAGTCAATATGATTCGCCCGCTTGTGAGCAACTGAATTTTGAGATGGAAAAATGGCACTATTGTTGTAGCAAAACAAGTGTGGAGTGTTGGAGAGCGCAAATCGAAGATCGAGAAGAATATGAGATAATCAAACCACTTCTACGATAGTGTTTTCCAAGGCACGATACTAAGACTCAAAGTTGGTGCGATAAACCGTGGGTTGCTTCTTATCACTCCAAGAGACGAGATTTCCACTCAAAAAGACAGCATAGCCACATGTCGAACGATGAGTCTCAAAACAACGTTCGTTGTCTGTATAAGAGAATCCTACACCACAATAGAGCGTTCCTATTTAAAGGAAAAACCATAGTGCAAGTGCCACGAACATAGCGGAGAATGTGAATAATTGCGGCAAAATGATCATCCTGAGGATCCTGAAGGTACTGACTGACAGGATTGACCTGAAAGCAAACATCCAGATGAGTGATGGTGAGATACTACAGAGTACCCACCAAAGACCGATAAAAAGTGGGATTACCAAACTTGTCACTGGTACTACCGTGGAGCGGAAAATGCGGAAGAAATGAGGTAGAAACAACAGCAGCGTCGGTCATCCAATCTCGACTAAGAATATCACATGCATATTTTGCCTTGCCCAAGAACAAACCCGAGGGAGTAGTTTGTACATCTAAGCCAAGAAAATAATATCGAGGGTCAATGTTCTTAATGAAGAACTCCATATCGATTCGAGCAATGAACTGACGAATAGCTGAGAGTCGTTTCTAATAAGGATCATGTCATCCACATAAACTAAAACATATAGCTGAGCAGTACCTTAATAAAAGACAAATGAGTACGTGATCGCCAAACTATAGAGAAAACTAAGCTGACATAGATATATGTTGAACCACTGCTTGTACCAGATTCTTACTTTTGGGAAAAAAGATAATGTTAGTCTGATTCCATTTCCTGCACATTAGTTCTCCTTGTTGGAAATAAAGTGCACATATCAATAGTATTTCCTTTATGTCATTTAGTGATTTTGATAAAAGCCTGGTGGAAAGCCATAAGGCAAGGAGATGACCAAGCCTTTATATTCGTGACTGCATCCTATGGTTCATTTTTACTGAAAGGCTCAATCAAAAAGACTTTTTGTTCTTGCGAGTTAAAAATGTACCATTTATAAGATCTTTTGTTGTGTGCAATGGTATTGTGGCATATGAGGGTATATATCTTGATTGATATAGACCGACTTAAAATGAATAAACATTTCTTCCAAAATCTCTTGAGGCTCGGATATCCATCTTCCATCCCCTGTTTGAAGATCTACTATCCTTTTAGCTAAGCACTTCTTTGTTACCCATCCATGGAAGTATTTATATTTAGCATCTCTAAATTTATCATAAAATATTCTTGACCTTTGCTCCTAATAGCCAGTAGAAACTGTAGGAGTTTCAGAAGTTGATCTCTGAGTTTATGCTCCTCAACTCTGGCACAGACTTTATGTATATTAGACTGGATATAACCTAGTTTATTTTCAAACCTTCTCACTTTATGTCTAAGTTTTCATATGATGTCTTGTGCCAATTTTGAAGATGAAACATTGTGATTCCCAGACATTTGGATAGAAATACTAATGGATTAGGATTCGGTGATTTTTCCAGAGACATATTTTCTATATTCCAAACCTTGCTTACTATTGTTGAGATTGTAGGGTCTCTGAACCAGAAGGCCTTATATCTTGGGACTGGTTTGTTCTTATGATCAATAATTGGGAGGTCATCGTCGTATCTCTCAAAGATACTATTTTTAAGCCCTAAAGTGCTCTTACTAAAATTAAGTAGATAATGGCAAGTCGGGGTCATCCACGGAAACAAAGGATTTTACTACGCATTTGCTCATATAATGGTAAATATTATATTAGGTACAAAGATACACATACATATAAAATCTTGTAAAAAGGGAGTTTTTTGGTTTGGTTTTCCTAAGTTATCAATTTAAAGACAAGTTAAACTAGCAAACCATACAAATCTACTAAATAAGCAACAATTACTAAGAAGA